>OX637533.1:81294955-81307455 GCA_951800035.1 Linnaemya tessellans | reverse complement strand
TAAAAATTAGGTTTTCTTTCAATGGATTGGTCTTTACTCTTCCATAAGGAACTTTTAAGCATACTTGGCTTAAAACATTGATGGCACTTTAATATGTTTATGTTATTGGCGTTCGTGTTGAAAAAGTACGCAATTTAATTAAATGGTACAAAGAGGCTTCAGATACACCAATACACAAGTAATAGTATAATGAGTCATTCCTTGGCATAACTTTTATAAAATGAGCAAATTTTTTTCCTTATTACAATATATGTTATATGTTTTGCAATATTGCAAAATGTTTATATATACGTGCAAACGAGTGTTTAATACATCTGAAACGAACAACCAAATACACACATGCGATATTTCATTCAGAATAAAACATTTATTTAGAAAGTTAAACATATAAAATGCGAATATCATGTCCTTGTACATATTTATCAACTAAACATATCAAAAGAGGTCTTTTGTACCCCATTCTCATTCAACATACATAAATCCCATCACTGTCTACAACTTTCACGTAACCTTAGAATAAAATTCTATTTTCCGCAGGTTCCAACGTTGCGGCAAAATTTTATTAAAGTCAAGTAAGCCTTTTCACAAGTTGCCATATTACAGTTTGGATCAGCTGACAATTTTACCTAACATTTACGATTTCACAACTTGCCATATAACAGTTTGGATCAGCTGACAATTTTACCTAACATTTACGATTTCAACGTTCGGCTATATGAGCCTTAATTCTATTCCTTTTGTGTTAAGGCAGATTTACAAACAACACCAAAAACCACACGCATTTTGTTGGTGAAATACTTCAGGTTTCTGTCAAAATTTTTTTCTCATTTGCTTAAAAACATGGCGGATTCAGTGCTTATGTTTACTTGTTTTCAATTTTGTAAAATAATAATTTTATTTATTCAATTTAATCTGTACAGCCAAATTGTTCGAAAGGTTGTTTTGTTAAATTCATAAGACATTGTTAATATTCCAATGCACAAGTGAAAGTAGACGGCACTTTATAATATTAATTTAATTCATTAATTTCACTCATGTATAAATATTTAGCTTCTTTCACTTTTAATAAATACAGCACAGACATAAAAAGCACAGGTTAGTTTTCTCATGAAAAATAAATTTTGGCAATAAACATTTGACAGTTGTCTGAAGAATATACAGTGGACAACTGCGCTAGTAAGAGTACCTGTTTCATATGCCTTTTTTTATGTTTAATTCATATATATGCATGGAGTAGCACCCTTTTACGTAGTGGCAACTCTAACTATTCTCAACGAAGATTACCCGAAATTCATTCGTGAATAGTTACTGAGTTTTGTGAAATATAAAACATACCAACATTATCTGTTATTGAGGAGTTCGCCTTTATTAAATTAGTTAAAAATAATTCAGTTTATAGATCTAAGCAGAAAATTAAAATCAGCAATTATATTTTCAGTTTTTCAAGTAACCAAATGGCATCAAGTGACAAAACTTTTGATGATTCGCTATATCCAATAGCTGTTCTTATAGATGAATTGAAAAATGAGGATGTGCAAGTAAGTTCATTCTAATATGCACATATTGTATATGTGTACATACATGCATAGTACATAAAGAAATACAAATTATTATGAAAGCCGCTGTGTTAATGTGGATAATAGAATATATCTATTTATGTGGATAGATGCGCCGCAGGAGTCTAATCCTATATACATATACATATACATATATATATATATATATATATATATATATATATATATATATATATATATATATATGAACTTTTTCTTATATTTGACACATTGTTGTCACAATACTATTATATATAAATGAAATTTATTTGTTGGTGGTTAAGCAATGTCTACATGCATTTCATTGGTGCTTTTCCAAATCGTCAATAGACTTTAACCACAGTTTTGAAAAGTTAAAAACCTCTTATCTTACTACTATTCTTGTTCTGTTGTTATTTTTTAAAATAATTTGTAATTTACAAGTTGTGAATTCTCAGATGGTTTTCGGAAGTATATGCATAAGATAAGAGGTTTTTAACTTTTCAAAACTGGTTAAAGTGTACTGACGATTTGGTAAAGCACCAATGAAATGCATATAGACATTGCTTAACCACCAACAAATAAATTTCATTTATATATACGTATATGTATATATATATATATATATATATATATATATATATACATATATATATATATATATATAAATATATATATATATATATATATATATACATATATATATATATATATATATATATATATATATATATGAATGTATATATATATATATATATATATATATATATATGTATATATATGTAAAAAGTGTTTTCTTATGAAGTTTTTTTTTATACGAAACACTGTTGTCTGACAGCTGTTTTGTCAGTTTAAAGTGACGTCTCTACTCAGTATTGTTTGGCAAATCATCATGAACAGGTTAACTCCAGAACAACGCTTCCAAATCGTGGAAATTTATTTTCAAAAACAGTGTTCAATTAAAAATGTTTATCCGCTTTTTTACCGAAAAATTCTCTTCAGTGATGAGGCGCATTTTTGGTTGAATGGATATGTCAACTAGCAAAATTGTCGTATTTGGAGCAAAGATAACCCACACGCCGTTCAAGAATTACCAATGCATCCCGATAAATGTACTGTTTGGTGCGGTCTATGGGCTGGTGGGATCATCGGTCCTTATTTCTTTCAAAATGAGGAAGGACGACGCGTTACCGTGAATGGAAATCGATACAGAATCATGATCAATGAATTTTTGGTGCTAAAACTTCAAGATATGGATGTAAACGAAATGTGGTTTCAACAGGATGGTGCCACTTGTCATACTTGCGGGCGAAACAATGGACTTATTGAAAGAACATTTCAACGACAACATTATTTCGAGAAATGGACCGGTGAATTGGCCTCCGCGTTCGTGTGATTTGACGCCACTCGATTATTTTTTGTGGGGATACCTGAAATCATTGGTTACGTGGATAAACCAGCAACGATTGACGCTTTGGAAACCAGTATTCAACGTTTCATTGCTGAAATACACCCTCAAATGCTTGAAAAGGTGGTCGAAAATTGGACCTCCAGAATGACCTTTGTGCAAAATAGTCGTGGTGGCCATATGCCCGAAATTATATTTAAATGTTAAATGGCAAGAAATTATCTACCAAATAAAAAATTTTTTTGGCCATTTCATAATTTGGCATGTGTTTTATTTAAATTTCAAATCAGCAAGCTCTTATGAAAACACTATATATATATATATATATATATATATATATATATATATATATATATATATATATATATATGAATATATATATACATATATATATATATATATATATATATATATATATACATATGTATATATATATATATGTATATATATATATATATATATATATATATATATATGTATACATATATATATATATATATATATATATATATATGTGTGTAGATATATACATATATATATATACATGAAATATAGATATATATATATATATATATATATATATACATGAAATATAGATATATATATATATATATATATATATATATATATATACATATATATATATATATATATATATATATATACATATATATATATATATATATATATATATATATATATATATATATGTATATATATATATATATATATATATATATATATATATATATATATATATATATATGTGTAGATATATACATATATATATATATATATATATATATATATATATAAAATATAGATATATATATATATATATATATATATATATATATATATAAAATATAGATATATATATATATATATATATATATATATATATATATATACATGTATATATATATATACATGAAATATAGATATATATATATATATATATATATATATATATATATATATATATATATATATATATATATATACATATATATATATATGTATATATATATATATACATGAAATATAGATATATATATATATATACATGAAATATAGATATATATATATATATACATATATATATATATATATATATATATATATATATATATATATACATATATATATATATATATATATATACATATATATATATATATATATATATATATATGTATATATATATATATATATATATATGTATATATATATATATATATATATATATATATATATATATATATATATGTATATATATATATATATATATATATATATATATATATATATATATGTTAGAATTTAATGTTCTTTTTATTAGAGTTCAAACATGACTGGCTTAAGAAAAATGTGCAATATAAGAAAAGTAATAAAAAGGAATTGATGAACAAAAGATAAATGTAAATTAAATACTAGGGTTGCCATTCGAAATGTCCTTTTCAACACCTCCCCTCGAGGCAATGAGAATGATGTGGCTGCCGATCATCGGCCTTGGTCACGCCCAAGGCTGATGTCGCCGTTTTGCTGTTTTTCTTTTATGAAGTGATGTCTCACATCTATGTGTTTCGTGCGTGGGTGATAACCAAAACTGTTCGCGAGTTTTTGAGCGCTTTTACTGTCGTTGTAGATTTTTATAGCGCCATATTCTAAACCAATTTCGCGCAATAGATCCTTCAAGTATAAAGCTTCTTTAGTGGCTTCCGAAATTGCTAAATATTCCGACTCGGTGCTAGAAAGTGATACTGTCTTTTGTTTTTTAGCTTCCCAACTTATAGCAGCGCCACACAACATGAAGGCGTACCCAGAATATGATCGCCTATCAGAAATATTTGATCCCCAGTCAGCATCAACAACACAATACATCTCAGTTTTCTTCCGTTGGTATAAGAGTCCATAATCCATTGTACCCTTCAAATACCTCAATATATGTTTGGCGGCTTGCCAGTGCTCTTCACGAAAATTTGTGTTGAATTGGCTCAAAAAATTTACGGAGTATGCGATGTCTGGGCGGGTATTCACCGCTAAAAACATAAGAGCGCCTATGAGGTTTTGATATGGACAATTTTTCATAAAATCTGCGAAGTCATCGTTAGGTTTTTGCAGCTTGCAGTTTGAAGCCATAGGATATTTAGCTGCCTTACAGTCATTCATATTGTATTTTTTCAGAATCGTTTTTAAGTATTGGCGTTGACTCAGGAAAACAGAGTGATCGGAAATATTTTGTTTAAATTCGATGCCCAGACACACTTCAACAGGACCAAGATCTTTAATTTCGAACGCTTTTGTCAATGACTTCTTGATATTTCTTAACCAGGACTTGTTGTTTGTTGCGATTAATAAGTCGTCTACATACACAGTTACGAGCATAATGCTTTCATTTTCTTTTCGTAAGAATAAACATGGATCTTGCTTTGACGCCTCAAGATTCAGTTCTTTTAACTTTGATGTTAAAGTCTCATACCATTTTAAACCGGATTGACGTAAGCCATATAGCGTCTTAACTATTTTGCATACCGGATATTTACAAGACTCCAGTGCTTTTAACCATTTGATAGCTATCGCCTTAGCCTGAGCAGCTTTGACTCTCGATGAGCCTACAATTAAGTTTGAATTTATTTTGTTCAATACTGTACGTAAAGTTTCAGGTATTTCCATAAATACATTTTCGTCAAGTTTGCCGTTTAGGTAGGCGGTTACTACGTCCATTTGATGGATTTCAAGATCCATTTCAGCGGATAAAGCCGACAATAATCTTATTGACGTTGAACGCACAACGGGAGAGTAAGTGTCAAAAAAATCCTCCCCTGGACGCTGTGCACAGCCTTTGGACACCAGTCTAACCTTTTTCTTCTCGCCTTTTTCACGAAATACGTATCGATTACCAATGATTTTTCTGTTCTCGGAGCGTTCGACAATTTCCCACGTGCCGTTTAGCAAATGTGCTATTACTTCATATTCGATTGATTTCATCCAGGATTCTTCGCCGCTCTCCAATACTTCGGTAAGCGTGATGGGATTTTCAGAGGTCATATAATTGCAATCTTCGAAACCTTCAAAATCGGATTGATCGATATAGCTTTCTGCGTCGTTTGGAATAGGCATCTGTGTTGTTTCTGCATTTGTACGGTCTTCACATGGTTCTTTTAGCGTGTCAACATTTGTAGATTCGAATTCTACAAATTCATCTTTGTCATCTTCATAAATATCTTCGTATGCATTTTTAAAATACATTTTATTTAGTATCGTGACATCGCGGCTTATAATAACATTTTGTTTGCGAGGACACCATAGTCGATATGCCTTAGCCTCATTTGAGTAACCTACCATTACACATTTTTCAGATTTCGAATCAAATTTTCCTTTTACACCACTTTTGTCCAAAGCAAAAGACACGGAACCAAACGTTTTAATATGTTTCACTGACGGAGTTTTTCCTAAATAAACCTTGTATGGCGTGTCACCATTTAATGCTTTTGTTGGACAGCGGTTTCTTAAATAACAAGCTGTGTTTATCGCCTCTGCCCAAAATTTCGGTGGTGCATCAGCGTGTTTTAACATACATCTGGCCATTTCTAAAAGGGTCCTGTTTTTCCGTTCGGATATACCATTTTGTTGTGGTGTGTGGGGAGCACTTAGACGTCTACGTATGCCACACTCATTTAAAAAATCATTGAACTTATTATTACAATACTCACGGCCATTATCAGATTGTAACATCTTTATTTTGTTTCCAGTAAAATTTTCCGCATACTTTTTGAATTTTAGAAAAGCTTCGAATACGTCAGATTTTTGTTTTATTATAAAGACTTCACAATAACGCGAGTAGTCATCCGTGAATGTAACGAAATATTTCCCACCCGAATAAGAAGTAGTTCTCATTGGTCCGCAAACATCACTGTGGATAATTTCCAATACTTTTGTGGTACGAAAGCAGTTGTTCTTAGGAAATGTGCTGCGAGTCTGCTTCTGGCTTATGCAGATTTCACACGTTGATAATTTGTCTTTTTAATTCAGCGACATACCATGTACTAAATTGTACCTTACCATATGCTTTAGGTCGTTTTCGTTTAGATGCCCCATTTTATGATGCCGTTCGTCCAGATTCTTTAAATCTGTTCTGCTCCTAACCTTGCTCTGCTACCATCAGTGGTGTTTTCTATATAATATAAATTTCCAATGCGATTTGCTGTGCATATTACTTTTCCTTTTTCTAAAATTTCTGCTTTTTTACTTTGAAAATGTATGTCGAAACCATTGTCTGTTATTTTAGATACAGAGAGCAAATTTTCTCTTAAGTCTTCAACGTGAAGAACTTCCAGTAAGTTTATTGGGTTTTTATCATTATTTACACAAATTTTTACATTTCCAATACCGCTTATTTTTGTTGTATTTGTATTTGCTAAGTTAAGCGTTTTCTCTATGCGTTTAAAATTTTCAAAGTTGCTTTTATTTGCACACATATGAGCGCTACTACCACTATCAAGGCACCAATAACTGTTTTTATATACCGACAGGTTAGCTGATTCCACCGTATTATGCATTGCTTTTTCTTCAACTGAAAAAACATTTGCTTGCTTTGATTTACAATTTTTAGCAAAATGTCCAACTTTGCCGCACTTAAAGCAAGTTACTTTTTTCTTTTCTCTTTGGCTAAATTTGTTGTTTATATACTTCCTCTGGTTTCTGCTTGAAGTGTATAATGCTTCTTGTTCGTTTCTTTCCACTTTTGATTTTTTTGATTGGTCTTCTTCTATAATTTTTACCCTTAGTGTTTCCGGACTTGGTAACTCGTCTCTTGTTTCTAGTGCACATCGGAACGTTTCATATGAGCTTGGTAAGCTGTACAGCAGTAAAATTGCTAGTAAATCATCACCGACTTCGATTTTTATTTCTTTAAGTCTTGAAACAGCATCAAAAAAATCATTAAGATGTTCACGAACGTTGTCGCCTTCCTTCATACGTGCTAGTGCAATTTTCTTTAACAAAGTAGCCTTTCTAGCTGGACCTTTGGATTGGAACGTATCCTCCAATTTTTGCCACATTTGCGAAGATGTGGTACATCCAGAAATTAGCGCCAACTCAGACGGTGTAACAGATAGCATGATGTCAGCACCAGCCTTTTGGTCAAGTACTTCCCATTTGTGACGTTCAACAACTTCCGTTGCTGCAGGTGACGGAATCTCGCCGCTTGCATATCCCCAGAGATCGTTTTTGATTAGGACTGCTCTCATCTGCAACTTCCACGTGTCGTAATTCTCAGCATTTAGCAATTGAATGCGCGCGACGTTATTCGACAT
The DNA here is from genome assembly GCA_951800035.1 of Linnaemya tessellans. Classification (NCBI taxonomy): domain Eukaryota; kingdom Metazoa; phylum Arthropoda; class Insecta; order Diptera; family Tachinidae; genus Linnaemya; species Linnaemya tessellans. Next base: position 81,299,194 of record OX637533.1, on the reverse strand, counting down.
ATTTTGTTTTGTTTTTTCTTTTATTATTACAATATAATATAGTTTGCAGATTTATTTTAACCACACTTTTAAATTTATATAATATATTTGCACAGGGCTCTCTGGGCCCATAACCTGTTAGAATTTAATGTTCTTTTTATTAGAGTTCAAACATGACTGGCTTAAGAAAAATGTGCAATATAAGAAAAGTAATAAAAAGGAATTGATGAACAAAAGATAAATGTAAATTAAATACTAGGGTTGCCATTCGAAATGCATCGTCCTTTTCAACAATATATATATATATATATATATATATATATATATATATATATATATATATATATACATGTATTTTAGAATGATTGAGCTCGAGGTCGTTTTTGTAAAAATCGTTATAATTTTTCTATTTTATTCGATATTTCGTCAACAATTTGTTGACATCATCAGGAATAACAATCGAAAATTAAAATTTTCTGTATAAATTGGTTTTGAAATATGAAAAAATTTTTTTTCGAATATATCTATGTTTTCAAAAATAGTAACATAAAAACAAAAGCATATATACAGGCTTGTGTATATTTATACATGTATACATCAATACATACATGAACGTATACATATATGCATACATGAACATACACAACTACATACAAACATATATACACAACTACATACAAACATATATACAGAGATACAAACACATATGCATGTACATACACATATGCACATACACACACATTCATATGAATACATATATATATATAAATAACTAACATAATTACAAATTAATATATTAACATACATACAAATTTACATACATATATGTATATATAACTAAACATTTACATTATTTAAACTATTCAATCAACATTACAACAAGGATAAGAATTGATTACAGTATAGTGTATATAAATAACATATAAAAATAATGACATGATATAAATATATATACATATGTGCATGCATACACACACATATATATATATGTATATACATATACACATATACATGTATACACGCATACACACACATACATGCATACACATAAATATATACATACATACATAGGAATAAATTCTTTAACCAATTAACATAAATAAACAAAATTTTTTTTTTTTTTTTTTTTTTTTAAATATTCAAATTTTACTAACTAAATACCTATAGTTCTGTGCTAATTTTTCTGTGTCTGCCTTAAAATTTATTCTTTGTGATAAAGGTGTGCGAATTATTTCTAACATTTCTAACATTAAGCGCCGATTATAATTGTTATCTGTGTTTAATATTGAAACATTTTCAAAATCTGCAAAATGATATAATTCAGAACTATGAGAACATAAAGCAGTTTTTTGTGGATTCATGTGTCTATATTTTTGATCTGACTTATGACCTGTTATCCTAGTCTTTAATTTATTTTTAGTTGTACCAATATATATCTTATTACAATTTTCCTGACTATTTTATAAATTACATTAGACCTATCCCACTTATCAATCTTATCTTATGTTTTGCTAAATAGTCTTTTCATTGTATTATATGTCTTGTGAGCTATTCTATATTTCTCTGCATCGTAAATTTTACTAATCTTTCTGATATTCCAGATATATAAGTCAATGAATTATATGTCTTTTGCTGTGTAGTATTATTTATATTACCATTACCATTATTATTATTGTTATTATTATTATTATTATTATTATTATTATTATTATTATTATTATTATTATTATTATTATTATATGTATTGTTGTTAATATTGTTGTTATTATTATTATTATTGTTATTTGTTCTCCTATCTCTATATTGATATATTAATTTAATTATTAAACTCTTTGGGAAATTATTATATTCTAAAATGTCTTTAATTTTATTTATATTGTTTTTATAAAATACCTTATCACTAATATTTAAAACTCTTTCTATGAAATTCCTAGCCGTATTGATAATAATATGTCTTCTATGCTTAGAATAATAATTAATCATTCTGCCTGAGGCTGTAGGTTTCTAGTACCAATTTTTTAATAATCTATTTCCTTTTCTAATAATTAGTGTGTCTAAGTAAGGAAGTTTATTATCAAACTCTTTCTCAATAGTAAACTTTATATTAGAATTAAATTTGTTTAGTTCTGTTAACATATCAATTCCAGATGTAGGAATAATGCAAAACAAATCATCTACATATTTTGTCATTATTCTGGGTTTAGATCAACTTTTTGAATTGCTCTATGTAATAATTCTTCCATTACAATATCTGCTATAATTGGTGATGCTGGTGATCCCATTGGAAGACGTTTTTGTTGTATATATATTTTGTTATTATATTGGAAATATCTATTATCATCTATACAAAATTTTAACATACGTAAAAATAAAGTTTTATTTATGTTAGTATATACTTTGATTGTATCCCATTTTTCTTTTATTATACTAGGAAATAGAGAAACCACATCAAAAGAAATTAAACTCTCATTATTAGATATATTCTGATCTCTGATTCTATCTACAAATTCCATTGAATTTTTAATGTTAAAAGTAGAATCTTTCGTAATATTTTTTAAAATATTTGTAATATATCTGCACAATTCATATGAAGGAGAGTTAATAAAAGAACATATGGGTCTCAATGGAAAATACTCCTTATGTATTTTTGGTAATCCATATAAACGAGGAGCTACCGAAATATTTGTCTTAAGTTTCTTCTTCTCACTACAATTGATAATATGTTTTTTGAACAATTCCTCAACTATTTCATTGTTGATTTTTTGAAATTTGGTCGTAGGGTCTCTATTAATTATATTATAATTCGTTCGATCTCCTACAATATTATTCATACTAGAATCATAATCATGTTTATTAATCGCTACAGTAGCATTACCTTTATCTGCATCTATAATAAGTATATCATTATTTTTCTTTAAGAAAAGATCAGCTTTCCTTGCTTTGTTTAATATAAACTTATCTCTATTTGTTAATATTATTTTATTTAAATTGTTATCAATAATTGAAGTTAGTCTATTTCTAGCAATTTCTTGTTCTTCTCTTCCATTAATAGTTCGTACTAAATCTTCTCCCTCTGAAATAATTTTTAAAATAGGAATGTTACCTTTTTTAACAGGTAAAGCATGTTTTTGTCCAAGTGAAAGTATCCACTGAATGTCTTTAGGAATGTCTAAATTAATAGTATTGACAAACCACTTCTTATTAAATTTTATATCTAATTCTTTTAACTGTATTTCTTCTAGTTTCTCAAATTTATTTCTATGTATTATATTTACCTTTTTCCTATATGAATTAGTCAGATTTTCTTCATAATACAAGAATTCAACAAACTCCTCTAAAGTAAAATGTCCTTCTAAGTCCCTCATAATTATATCCTTTTTCCTTTGAAAATGCTTCAATAATTCATGTTTTTCCTTAATAGCTAATCTTAAAAATTTGTTGTGCAAGTCCTGCGTATATTTGGAAATTGATTGTTGGATATCCAGTAATCGGTCTTTGTTGAATATATTTAGGACATTCTTTGTCGAATATCTTATGAAATTTGGGATGATTCCAGCATTTCTACATCTTACCAAAAAAGTAGCGATTAATAAATATGATTATGATTCTAGGATGAATAATATTGTAGGAGATCGAACGAATTATAATATAATTAATGGAGACCCTACGACCAAATTTCAAAAGATCAACAATGAAATAGTTGAGGAATTGTTCAAAAAACATATTATCAATTGTAGTGAGAAGAATAAACTTAAGACAAATATTTCGGTAGCTCCTCGTTTATATGGATTACCAAAAATACATAAGGAGAATTTTCCATTGAGATATATATTACAAATATTTTAAAAAATATTATGAAAGATTCTACTTTTAACATTAAAAATTCAATGGAATTTGTAGATAGAATCAGAGATCAGAATATATCTAATAATGAGAGTTTAATTTCTTTTGATGTGGTTTCTCTATTTCCTAGTATACCTATGTATATCTTTTGCAATAAATACAATAAAAGAAAAATGGGATACAATCAAAGTATATACTAACATAAATAAAACTTTATTTTTACGTATGTTAAAATTTTGTATAGATGATAATAGATATTTCCAATATAATAACAAAATATATATACAACAAAAAGGTCTTCCAATGGGATCACCAGCATCACCAATTATAGCAGATATTGTAATGGAAGAATTATTACATAGAGCAATTCAAAAAGTTGATCTTAAGCCCAGAATAATGACAAAATATGTAGATGAT
>OX637533.1:81289955-81292455 GCA_951800035.1 Linnaemya tessellans | reverse complement strand
GTTTATTTTTTTTTTAATTTTTGTGAATGACTAGGGCTAAAAGTTGTGAGTGGGTCTAAAAAGTATTTCTGTAAAGTTTCAGGTCAATCGGCTAAGATCTTAGGATTCCATTTCTCGTTCAAAACTTAAAAAGTAAATCACTGAACAATAAGCAATATAAATATACATATAACAGCATTCAGCTAATCTAATAAATTGTGATCATCCAGATTTCACCACGTGGAGGTAGCTGTTGTTCGAAATCCATATATTTTTTATATAAACTTTTTTAATTTTTTTTTAATTTTTAATTTATATTTTTTGTTTGTTTATTGTTTAATATGTATAAAAAAATTATTGTTTGAAATGTATATTTCTTTTTATTTAATTTTTTTTAATTTATAATTTTTTAATATTTTGTTTATTGTTGCATTTTTATAAAGAAATTATAATGTTTGAAATCCATATACAGTGCACTCGCGATAATATGAACTAATTAAAACCAAGCCAGTTCACTTTTGCAAGATTGTTCATATTTGCGAATGGCATATAATTTCCCTTTAAAAACTTTTTTCCCATAAAAATAAAACTTTCTTATGTTAAATTTGTTATTAATTTTTTATTGGATTTAAAAAACATGCAATAATTTTTGAAAGAAAAAAATCGGTGATTTTCTTTTGCTGTTTCTTTTGTTGAATCACCTTTAAAACGGCACGCTCTCTTAACTGTCTCAATACACTCAAATCTCGTTGATCAACCATTTCGCTTTCGGCCCATTCCTATGCTTTATTAAACAGTTCGATAGCTTCCATGGATTTTATAGTTCTTTTTGGCTCCTCCAGATATTCAACTTCATTGGATAGTTCTTCCTCCATTTCATTCTCGTTACACTCGTATGTTATCCTCGTTCCATTCTTTAACGTTCGAAGCTGTAAATTCAACCTGCAGTGAATTAAAGATTTAAATTTGTTTTTAATGCACATTTTTCAAACACAAACCTCAGGTAGCAGAGTACTTAAAAGATTAGTTGAACCAACCAAATTTATTGTCAAGTTGTTTATAAGCACACTTAAAGGAATATCCCTTAAAAAGCAAACAATTAGGGAAATCCCCAAATTATGATGCAGTTGAGCTAGAATTTAAAAACTACCCTGTTGATTTTGATTTCAACACTGTGTAGGTAGATAAAAGCCGTTAAAAATACAAAAATAAGCTGTTGATATTTTAAAGCTTTTGTACTGAGTTCATATTTTAGAGTAGTCAATGGAAGAAAAAAAATGTTCATATTTTACGGTGTTCATATATTAGGGTGTTCATATTTTCGCGAGTGCACTGTACATATATATTTTTTAATTTTTGTTTTTTTTTTAATATAGTTTTATTTCTTGTTTTTTTCATATGTATCATGAAATTATTTTGTTTAAAATCCATACATGATTTTTTTAATTATTTTTATTTTTTTAATTATTTATTATATTAGTAATGTTTTGTATTTTTCTTATGTTGTTGTTATAATTTTTAAATATATTTTTATATAAAAAGATATTTGTTTTTTATTTTTATTTATTTCATACAATACTTTTCTGGTAGTCAGATTTGGTCTCAAACTTAGGTAGCGTTTGTCTTGATGCAATTCTAACCCGAATAAATCCGTCTCTTTTATCCACTCCGCAGACAAGAGATGATGCTTCTGTTACGAGTTTAACACATCGTTCTACTGCTTATGAGTGGCAGGGAAATTTGAAGATATCTATTATCTATGGCGCATTCACGTTAAATTCTTTTAAATATTCGCTAGAAAATTTCTTTAAGAGTGGAGGAACATATATTTTATTTGTTTGCCAGTCAATCATTTCGGTGAAATCTTTGGCAGAAAAGTTAATGAGTGGCACTTCGAATCGTCGAATTTGTGTTTCATCGGTGTCAAAATTTGATTTTATTTGTAAAATGCGTCTTATAGCAAGTTCTCGAATATGCTGTCTTTCATCAGCAAGCATGGCAAGCAGTATATTTTCAGGATCCGCAAAATACCCATTGCTCCGAATTACGGGATCAATGATATTTCGTACCGATATATCAAAATGCCTTGATTTGCTAATCATACCCCATAAATGTAAACTTCCATGCTTACATGTTGGATTTCTTTTAATTTCGAACCAAACTGGTGCATATACTTTGATAACAAATTCGGCTAGTATTTTAAGATTTGAACTTGGTCTTTCCTGGGATACATACAAACGAAGAATTCGATTTGCAGTTGTAAGCCACCTTGAGTGAATCATTTTTCCAGGATTTCTTTTAGCAAGTTCTGGTGATAAGTTATTACCAGAAGTAGCTGCAGTCATTTGGTACAAATATTTCTGATCTGTACTGAGTTCAGAAAAGTCTATGATCGGTATATCTGATGCAATTGGTTGGAATGTTGCAACTGGAAAATTCTCACAAATTAAAAGTTTTTTTCCAATAGGACCAGAGAACGCTTTCGGACCAACAGTTCTTCCATCTAGTTTTAGGAACAAAT
>OX637533.1:81262455-81284955 GCA_951800035.1 Linnaemya tessellans | reverse complement strand
ATCATTGTGTATGAATTTGTTCATTCCTATCAACTAAGGCACGCTTGTTTTTTATTTTAATTTACAGTGGTTTATGATGTCTATTCGTGTTGTTTATGAGAAAATAGGAAATTTTTGTAAGAAAATATTAATTTTATTTGCAGTTCGATATTGCAAATAATAATTATTATTATTTTTGTTTATTTTTATTTGTTCTTCTTTACAGTGGTGTGTGGAACTTTCTTTGTGTTATTTAATTTGTATATTTTATTAAGTTAAAATTGTGAAATACAAATTGAAATTAAGGAATTTAAATTAAAAAACCCCACAAGCAAGATTTTTGGACCGCTTGTGAGATTTTAAGATTTAAGAAAATTAGAGCTAAAAAGCGGTTAGTACCTGGGTCTCCTGTTGTTGGTTAAAGTGTCAAATTCGAGAACAGTGTAATTAGTGCATCATGATACAAAAACAGTACAAATAATAAAAAATAGAAAATTTATTTTTAAGTAAAAACAAAAGACAACCCTTTTTTGCAAATGATCAAACTTGTCCACACATTCTCATTTGTTTCCATTTTGTAAAAAAAAATTTCATAAACCACCGTGCATTTGCCCATGTGTATTCCCTTTAACTTTGTTTTTGATGAATAAATTCAAATAAAGACTAACAGCAGTATTCACAAAAAATAAAGTAGACTTGATCAACACTTTAAAATAAATTTTCTATGAAATTTTTACTTTAAAGCACGTTTGAAGTACACATTAATTTTTGTGAATACAGCAGTAGGTTAGGTTAGATTAAAAGGGCTGCCCGCAGTAAGCGAGAAAAACACTCGGATGCCATCAAAAGGCCCATTGTGATGCCCAGAGGACTATACCCTACACACTCTTCTCAAGACGAAGGAATGTCAATGTCCCTACGCGATACTGCTTCATCCAAGGCCGAACCCGCTCTCGCGCATTCGTCCGCCATCTCATTCCCCTGAATGTCTTCATGCCCTGGAACCCAAACCACATTGACATCATGCCCCCTAAGTCTGGCCAGAGATTGAATGCATGCCAGTACACATCTCGACTTTATCATCTCCGAACCCAGGGCTCTAATTGCTGCCAGGCTATCTACACAGATGTCAATAGTTCTTGCCTCCAAATTGAGCCCATCAATCCTTAATGCTGCCTCGGTAATGGCATAAATCTCTGCTTGGAAAACTGTCGAGGTATCGGGTAGCCTGAGCGATACCGAAAGGCCGAGACCCTCGGAAAATACCCCCGAACCAGTGCCAGTGTCCATCTTCGAGCCGTCCGTAAAAACCAAATTTGCATTACTACGAGTCGCGGAGTTTTCCATCCAGTCCTTCCTATCCGGGAATGCGACTGAGAATTATTTGTCGAAGCACATGACCGGAGTCATATAATCAGTCCGTCCCCCAGGACCTGCCCTCCTACCTTTTGTAGGATAATGCCATGTCCCGTACGGTCATGCCTGAAACTGCCCGACTCCATGATCCTGAGGGCAGATCTGGCAGATATGTACTTGATGTATATCTCAAGGGGAGCCAAATCAAGCATTGTCTCTAGACTGGCCTGAGGGGCCGACCTCATTGCGCCAGTCACAGCAAGACATGCTAGCCTCTGTACCTTGCCCAGTATAGAGAGATATGTACTCTTGTCCACAGCCCTCCACCAAACAAGTGATCCACAAGTAAGAATGGGTCTGATCACCGCCGTATACATCCAGTGAATGATGTACGGTTTCAACCCCCATCTCCTCCTGCGTAAAACGCACATAGAGCCCTCCTCGTTCTATCCTCCACATTTCGTCTCCACGATAGTTTAGAGTCTAGAATAATGCCGAGGTACTTCGCTTCCCTCGAGAGTCCCAAGCTCATGCCACCAAGGCATGGTGGCCTAAAAGCCGGGATCTTATATCTCTTGGTAAAAAGTACCAGTACAGTCTTCGAAGGGTTTATGCCTAGACCGTTCCCCTTGGCCCAGTCCAGTAGTTCGTTCAGCGCCGATTCCATGAGTTCACTTATCGTAGGCAGATATTTACCCCTTATAAGGAGCACAACGTCATCAGCATATGCAACTACCTTGGTGCCACCTGCGTTCAACCTGAAAAGGATGCTGTTCAGTACAAGGTTCCATAGGAGCGGAGACAGAACTCCCCCCTGCGGAGTGCCCCTTGTTATAGCCTTCCTCCTCGTACTCATGCCCAAACTGGATACTATGGATCTGCTCCTAAGCATGTTCCCTGCCCAGTCCGTAATTAACTGGTCCGCACCGATCTCTCTGAACGCCCTCTATGTCTAGGAAGGATGCCATAACAAACTCCTTCTTGTCAAGGGAATCTTCTATAGTGCCGACAACATCATGCAGCGCCGTCTCCACCGACCTACCCTTCTGGTAGGCATGCTGTGTACCGCAGAAATTCTCTGGCGAGAGAAGTTCCCTGACATACAAATCAACCAGTCTCTCCAGTGTTTTCAATAGAAAAGATGACAGACTGATTGGTCTGTAATCTTTAGCGGTACCGTGGTTTATCCTCCCCGCTTTTGGAATGAATACCACAGTAACCTCCCTCCACTCCATAGGAATGTACCCGTAAACGAGACTTCCCCTAAAGATGGTTAGCAGCCATGGTAAAATCGCCTCCATGGCATGCTGCATCAGCGCATGCAGTACAGCAGTAACTGAAAAATTTATTTTAAAGTGTTGATGAAGTCTACTTTATTTTTTGTGAATACTGCTGTAAACCTGTACCTCCACTCATGTATCAATGTGGAATTGGTTATATTGTTTGCATTGTTCGTATATCATTTTGCTGAAGTCACACAGACGGTCGGTTCAAACATGTTGTGTGAATTAATGAGAATAAGAGCGTTTGGACACGATGAATTTACTACAAGCCCTTCTCTTGCCTGTGCGATCTTGCTCATAAAATGCTTTTGTTAATTGTACTCATAATCACATAATCAGAATTTGATGTATACAGCAGAATGAAATGATTTTTAGTCATCATTGAATTTTTGTGCTGAACAAAATCAAGAAAAATCGTGATTTTGAAGTACTCTGATATATATATATATATATATATATATATATATACATATATATATATATATATATATATATATATATATATACATATATATATATATATATATATATATATATATATATATATATATATATATATATATATATGGTATATATAATATTATTATTATTATAACTATTATTTATTAGATTTGTAACTAAATTATAAAATCTAATACTAAAAACTAAGGAGCATGCTAATGCTAATGCTAGGCCATCAGCTCTGGGTGCTACTAAAATAATATATACATTTCCAGTTTTTAATTAAGATATCTAAATAAAGTTGATTATTGCTCTTAAGCTAAATTACAATTCCAGTTGTGCTAATATAATCAAAATTTTTTTTGAATGTTGTCCTTGTTGGGAAACTCTAACAAATTGTTGGGGTTGGTAATGCAAACAGTCAAATATGTGGTTGACTGTAACGATTTTACCATTAGTACATAGTGGAGGTGGTTCATTTCGGAGAATGTGATTATGTGTGGTAAAAGTGTGACCAAGACGTAGTCGAGAGAAAATTCTAATTTGGTATTTACTGATGTTGGGTGGATAAACGGGTGCTATACAATTCTTATTGATCTCCTTATAGTGGGGGTGATAGTAGCCAGACCACGAATTAATATGAATTTGTCGCAAGTGTTCCTTGATAAAATTATGAACGTCATTTTTTCGGGTCTGATTTCCATGATTCCAAGACAGTGAATTTTAAGTATAAATAATAAAGTAAATACTTCGATATAATACAAGGTATTTTTATAATGAAAGTATATTTTTTCATGCTACAAAAGGCGAATGGTTTTTACGACAGATCCATCAACTGATTTTTGCGGCATGGTTTTCAGCATATCCATAAACTGAACCCGTGCGGGATGGTTTTGGTCAGATCCATGAACTGTGTTAAAGCACGATATTAAAACGGGGATTGGCCAGAAATGACCCACCCAAATATCGTGTGTTGGGCCATCAGACAATCCGGACTCGTCGTTGATTGGCCTGTAAATACTTGAGCAACTATTTCTGGCCTCAAAACCAGTGCCACCTGACCGGAGTGGTAAAATGTAGGATCCGCCAACTTGAAATCAGGAAATTGATTTCCAATTGTTGGCGATACGTCTTCGACGGGCGTTTTCACACCACGCATCGCAGAAACTTTAGCGGTTAATGAAATCCGCTTTAATGGGTCATAAATCGATTCAATATTCACACGACAATATGAATCTGCAACAGGAATCATTAACTGCTGCACCAAATGTTGGCAAATATAGCTGTGGCTGCAGCAAAGGTCAATGACTGCCCGCAATTGAATCTTTTTATTCCCCATGCGCAATTTCACCTGAAATGTTGGTGAGAACGCCATCACGTGGCGAAGAGGCAGCATAGGCCCAGCCGACGTGCTTGGGAGCGACCGTGAAGACGCAGGCAGTGGTTTCGATTTTATGGTGGAGGATTTTTTGTCTTTCGCACCCGGAGAATGCAGCAGTGTTATGTTCACCCTGACATTTACTACTCTTCCGAATGCTAGGACAATCTTTCCTCGTGTGGTGCTCTGACAAACAGCGCGAGCAGTAACCAAAGGTAAGGATATGCCGCAATTTTTTGTCATGGGCCAAGCGTTTGAACCGAAGGCACCCTCGTAAGGGATGCGGTTTCTTGCAAAGTTTGCATTGCTTGGCCTCAACCTTTTCGACGACTTTCGGCGACGTCGACGAGTCGGAGTTGTCAATAGGCTGGCGTTTGCTGGCGACTTCAATGGTATTTGTTGAAGAGGCAGGACCATCCGCCTTGGGAATGGCCGCAGAAGCCCCTTCAGACAGCGGTGCCTCCAATGATGGGCCCGATATCTCTCCATCGCCTCTTCGTTTCCTCCAGCAATAAAGCTTCCGAAAAAATGGGTAAGGTAATGAAGTTTAGTAAATGCGATAACATTAGGTGATCAAAATGACCAGTTTTGTGATTGGTCGTCTTACAATCCTATTTTGTGTTCGAACGTCGGCGACGCGAACATGATCATCAGTACTTGGATACGTTTTCACGACCCGACGGAACTTCCAGGCAGTGGGCGAAAGTTGCTCATGACGAATAGCAACTAAATCAGCTACAGCTATATCACGCTCAGGAAATTTCCATTTTTAACGTTTATGCAAATTCTTTAAATATTCTTCTTTCCATCGGCGACAGAATCATGCGTAAGCGCCTTAACTTTGCGGTATCTATTTATCAAACCTATTGCTGACTCATATATTGAAGGTTCAGGGGGCGCCAATATTGGCCCGCCTATCAAGAAATGACCCGGAGTAAGAGCCTCTGGCTCATTAGGGTTATCTGACATAGGACATAGTGGGCGCGAATTCAGGCACGCCTCTATTCTCGCGAGTACAGTCGAAAGCTCCTCAAATGTATACTTAACAGATTGAGCGTCCTTGGGAAATTGATGTTTAAAACTTTTGACAGCCGCCTCCCAGAGTCCCCCCATATGGGGCGCACCAGCTGGGATAAATCGCCACGAAAGACCCTGAACTCCAAATGTTGAACACATACGAGCCTGACTTTCCTTCAAAAAAGTGCGAAAATCCTTTTCAATCTCTCGAGAAGCACCTACGAAATTTGTGCCATTGTCAGAAAATACTGTTTGTGGACAACCTCGCCTAGCAATAAAACGATGAGAAGCAGCCAAGAAGGCATCCGATGACAAATCCGTCGTAGCTTCTAAATGGACTGCCTTGGTGGAGAAACATACAAAGATACAGACATATGCCTTTGTTATTCGACATGATCGACCTGTAAAACTCCTCAGGTCAAAGGGACCTGCGAAATCCACGCCAGTAGTGGTAAAAGGACGATCTAAAGTAGTTCGCTCTGGAGGAAGTGTCGCCATGATCTGATGTGCGTTTCCTACCCAAAATGCAAGGTTGCGAACCAACACCTTGAGCCGTGGGACCCAATATTCAATGCGTATAATCCGCAGCATCAGCTGATTCCCGCCATGAATCGAAATCATATGTACAAATTCTGACAACAAAATCGTAAACCTACTTGAATATGGTAGAATAATTGGATGTTTTTCAGTGTAGGATAAATAGGGAGATTTCACCAAACGGCCATTCAACCTCATTAGTCCATTGCTGTCCACAAAGGGATTAAGGTACTGTAACGAACTTTTTGCGGAAATCGATTTTTTCAACAAAAGACACTGATACTCCTCAGGATAATGAACTTTTTGAGCCAAAATCGCCAATCTCAATTTCACCTTCGATATTTCCTCACTTGAAATCGTTGTCGACTCAAAAGTATACTTGCCCCTATGTGCAGAATGTGTCCGATAGTAAAAACGAAACAAATATATCACTCTGAGAGCACGATCAAGCTTAGAGAATCTATTCAACACATCTTGGAAATCTGAAAAGAACACAGCATGCGTCTTAACAGCTCTGGCCTCGACATCTGTGTCCATAGGCAAAAGATCCTATATGGTCCAATTAGACTAAGCATTACGCAGCCACGTCGGTCCATGCCACCAGAGATCACTTCCCGCCAGATCCGAAGGTGAAACTCCTCTACTAGCTAAATCCGCTGGATTATCTTCCGACCTAACATGATACCAGTTGTGTTTTCCGACATTCTCCTGAATTCTGCACACTATTAGCAACAAACGTTGTCCAACTACTTGGCGTACCTCAACCAACAAATATGTATTTGATTCACGTCAGTTCCTGCCTTGCGGCCTAACCTGACGATGCTCTTAATATCGGGTGAAAATTAAGTGCTAGCAGCACCCCTCTTAGTACCCAAGAATCACACGAAGGCGACCTCGGGTCGCCCAGGTGGCAATTTCTAGAACATGATTTGGTAAGTCCCATGATCCAACACCTTGCTAGAATCTTATGTGTTGATTCACAACAATACATAGGTTTTGCTACTATCAGCCAGACCGAAGTCCAACCGCAAGGGTTGAACATCAATCTTTATCTGACAAACCTTCCACCAAATTGGTTACCACAACCACCACGTGTACTCCCGAGGGAGACCTCATTAATATCCAGCCGCAGTAAACTGCGAGGCTTGTACTGGATCCCGTGCTACCAGTTCAGACTACTGGTGAAGTCGCGAAAGCCAAACCAGTGTAGGTTCTATAAACTTTCTATCGACTTCGGTTTCTTTTCTACCCAAACCCAGGTGCCGCCTCACCTGCCAATTCTTACTCAGGCTCGTAGGCGAACCTACTTCTTTTAGATTCTTATATGCACATCCGTTCCACTGTTTTAGAGATTGGGCAGTAACATAAGTTTTAAGGAGCTACCTGCAAAAGTTATGCCTGAAAAACAGAATAACCCCTCGAAAGCCACCCATTATAGGTTTTAACTTTCTATTGACTTTTGAACTCTTAATTAGATCGAGGCGTCTCCTTTCTTATTTCAAACTTACGTAGGGGTCAAGGCAATCCCCTACTACTTTAATTCTTCTTACAGTAGCCAGCATGTTTCCCTACTGAGACCTGTCCCTAACGTCCCATTCGGTAACGCGCAGGTACTTATAAGTTTTATGTGTTACCAACAAAAGTTCTGTTACCCCCGAGAGCAAAACCAGTCAAGGTTTTCAACTCTCTATTGATTTCGGCCCTCTTACGGTACCAGGCGTCCTTAATCTCCTTTCTTACAACAGACTTACATAGGAACAATCCTTTGCCAAATTTCAATGCGTCTCTTCGGATGTCTTTCGGAGTGGTTGCGGCTCCTACTACAGTGATCGTACTAGGACGATGTACTTTTCAGCAAAAAATGCACCTACTACTTTTTATATTCTTATATGCCCTCCCGTTGCACTGCAACTTCAGGGATTGGCAGAGTACATATAAGTTTTATGGGCTATCAGCAAAAGCTGTGTCTGTAAAAACACATCAAAGTTTTCAACTCTCTATTGACTTCGGTCCTCTTACGGTACCTAGGCGTCCTTTGACCTTTTATTCTTACAAGATAACATAGGAAACAACTTCTGCCAATTTTCTATGCCTCTTCAGATGTGCTTTCAGAGGAGATACTCCAACCTACTTACAGGGATCGTACTACGGCAATATACTTCTCAACAGAGGTAGCCCTACTACTTTTTAATTTCTTATATGCCCTCCCGTTGCACTGCAAATACAGGGATGGGGCAGTAAACATATTAAGTTCTTTGGGCCAGCAGCAAAAGCATAATCAATAAAACTGTTTGACCCCCGAGAGCAAAACCAGTATAGGTTTTCAACTCTCTATTGACTTCGGTCCTCCTACGGTACCTAGGCGTCCTTTGACCTTTTATTATTACAGCAGACTACATAGGAGCAAACCTCTGCTAAATTTCTATGCGTCTTCGGATCTACTTTCGGAGCGGACACATACTCCTACTTGCAGGTATCGTACTAGGGCAATATACTTTTCAACAGAGGACAGCCTACTAATTTTTATATTCTTACATGCCCTCCCGTTGCACTGCAACTTCAGGGACCTCAACCAACAAAGCACAATAGTAGAATCGGTCCAACAATACACCTGTCTGATTGGAACACCAATTTCGCTACTCACTGTTTTTTAAAGCTCAGAAGCCAAAACTGCTCCACAAAGTTCCAGCCGAGGCAAAGAAATAGATTTAATAGGAGCGACTTTCGTTTTACAAGACAGTAAATGTGCATAAATTTGGCCAAATGCTTCAATGCGTATATAAATTGCCCCCGCGTATGCTTTTTCCGAGGCGTCGGAAAAAACATGAATTTCCGCTACAGTATCTGGAGAATAATGTACCCATCGCGGTATCCGAATACTGTTTACATTCTTATAAAAATCAACGAATTTTCTCCATTCCATTTCCGTTGAGAGCAAGAAATCATCCCAATCAATATTGTCGAGCCAAACCTTCTGCATAATCATTTTTGCGACAACAATTACCGGAGCTAACCAACCTACAGGATCAAATAATTTTGCAATCGTAGACAAAACCTCTCTTTTTGTATACCTAGACCTTTCAATAATGGGCTCCACTTTGAAATAAAATGAATCCAACTGAGCATTCCACTGGATACCCAGTGTCTTCGAACTACTAGACTCCACAAAGGTTAAAAGCTTTGAATTCACCAAATAATTTGGCGGTAAATCATCAACAATTTTGATTACATTCGATGTCCATTTCCTCAATTCAAATTTAACTGAAGACAAAACAGTTCTTAATTCATCCCGGGCCCTCAAAGCAGACGAAATATCGTGAGCCCCCGTCAATACGTCGTCAACGTACATATCCTTTCGTAAAATAGCAGCAGCAAGGGGGTACTCAGCCTCTGAATTCCCTGCCAACTGTAACAATGTCCTTATGGCTAAGTAAGGAGCTCAGTTGAGCCCAAACGTCACTGTCTGTAACTCATACGTCATTACCTCTTCCACGAGAGAAGACCGAAAAAGAATAGCTGAAATGGCGTATGAGCTTGATCGAAACGAATTTGTCTATACATCTGCGTAATATCGCAGTTAAATACATATCGAAACAGCCTCCAACGCAAAATCAACAGAACTAGATCTGATTGTAAAGTGGGTCCCACATAGAGGCAAAAAAAAAACAGAAGTCAGCTCGACATTTTCCGTACTAAATAGCCGCTAAAGCTGAAAAGTAGGGACAAATTACAAATTTTCATTTTAATGATGGTCAAAAATTGGTCAAAAACCAAGTTCGACTCTCAAGCTATACACATCATTGAAGAAAAAATTTAATTAACTAATGACTTAAAACACGTCAAACCATCACGAAAAAATGTCATTTTCAGCAGCATCACCTCCGATTCCAATGAAACTCAACACAAATGTTATACACTATAAGAGTATAATTAAACAAAAAAATTTGGCCTCAGATCCATTCGGGTTCCGAAATATGACGTCATAAAAGTTGTAAAAAATATTGAAAAATCACAAAACTCTCCTTACAAAAAGCGATAGAACTTTTGAACTATACAAGATAATTTAGTTTTTTAGCTATCTTTTTAAAGGTGAAAATGCACCCTTTAAAATGATATGCATGTTGCGTGTTTTTAAGAAAAGGTCAAAGGTTTTTTTTGGGGTCTTGAGTTCAAAGGTCTTTATCTGAAAAATCATATTTTTTTAAATTCTTAAAAAAATATATGTCAAGTACTAGACCCGCTTCTAGATTTCCAGAAAATTTAAAGGTGGAGACTCGATTGGTGTCAGAGTTATAGACCAGAACGTGATCCTAAGTATGTTTTGTGTTCATACTCAATTGATTGTTTGTTTTGCACAAGCTGAAGTATGTACATTAGGGCGTCTCGAAAAAAAAGTTCGCCGTACACCACCGAATATAAACAAGGTGATTTCGAAAATAATTTTTTTTCTTTTTGCCGAAAGTAGGCAATTTTCATTATATCTTATACATCTATAGTCGGATCTCAAAGAGTGATTTGTCGATGTTTTTGTCTTGAGGAGGCTAATGGTTTGCTTTAATAGTCATTGGCCTTAAATATACCGTCCTTTTATTTACCCACCAGATCTCAGTTCCTAGCACCTTAATTTGCCATCCTAATATCAGAAAATTAAAGGTCGCAAAAAACCATTAAACTTTTGCTCAGGAAGTTTTTCTATAATTCCAAAAGAACTATTAAAAAAAAGAAATCGACGAAACATTTCCGCACTTTTTTTATTTATAAATTCGTCAACCGTCTTATCTGTTAGCACATTTTTAATTATTAGTTTAAAATTTAAAAGTTATTTAATCGCATTATTACCTTCCCAGTTCCTGATATTCTCAATATGTAAAGGAAGCCTTTTGTCCACTTGTTCTACACTAACCCTTGTCAAAGCTTGTACCATTTTCCTTTTAGTGTCGAGTTCCAAAGTTTCGTCAAAAACCGCGAGAGCAGATATATCGTGATGTAAATACCAATAATGACTCACAAGTTTCTTCAATGCAGGTCTTGCTGTAATTTGGTCAATATCTTGATATTTCACCATTTGGCAAATGAGGTCGATATCTGTTTGGCATGCTGTTGCTGCGTTTGAGCATTTGTACCAAGCCTTAATATAAAAACGGACAATGAAGCAGCAGACATCTCCTAAAGCATTCAATTCTTCTTTGGGCAATGGGTAGTGCTCACGGAGAAGAAATATTTTCAAGCAGTAAATTGCTTTCGACATCCATTGCTCCTGGTGGCCGTATTTTGAAATCGCTTTCACTTTCTTCTTTAAGGAACAATAATGCTAGCTCCAAAAGTTCACGGTAATCCTCTCGCTCTGGACGCTTTATTAACTCTTGTGAGACGAACTGGGAAATATTTTCCATAAAATCAATAAGTTTTCCATGGCAGTTGCTATCCTTCATTCCATTCACAATTTTTTTTGATTTAAGTTGTGGCCATGACTTTTTAAAGTCTTTGAAAAGGGGAACGTCTGGACTTGATGAGCGCATTGGCAACTTAGACTCAAAAACGGCTTTCAATACGAGTTCGTAAATGTGATGCCGGCATGGAAGATACAGCAAGTCTTTTGCCAATTTTTTCTCCAACAAAACACAAGCACCATTTTTCCTTCCAGTATTGGAACTTGTCGTATCACAACACAAAGCTTGCACTCTGTCGCAAAGTTGCCAATCTTGCAATGCCTTATATACCGCTGCTGCTTGTTCTTCTCCAGATGAACTATCCAGTCTTGGAACATCTATTAACATTGGTAAACGTTCTACTTTCTGCTCGTGAATACCTATATAATTATAAAATCGACTATTAGTTTAAACTGATTACAAATAATTATGACGTTTACACTTACTCAATGCGGGCAATAACTTTTCATCCCAATGAACCACCACAAATTGAGGTAATGATTTTAAAATATTGCTCTTTATTTTTGCAGCCCGTTGGGTTCGCAACTGTGAACGAACTTTGTGAATTGAAGTTGGAGTAATGATCAGTTCATCCAAACTGTGGCCGAGTGCTTCTGCTGTTGCTTGCAGGATGAGAACAGCGTAGCGCACTGAAACTTGACATCTATCAAGTACTGCAACAAGTTTTGGCGTTATAAAATGTTTGAGAACTCTCCTGCCTCCAGAAACTTCTTGGGACACTGTAACAAATTGGGCACACTCAGGCTCTTCTTCATCTTCAGACTCTTCAGAAAACATTTGAGGCAATGCATCTATTGAATTTTTTGCTATTTTGCTCGCAATGTGTTGTTCCAGCCGAGTATTTTCATCTCTCTTACGTTTCTCCCTTTTCTCCTCAGCAATCGCAGAAATCTTGTCGACAGCTCCGAGACAACTTACGCGACCAGGCTGCCTTTGTGCTAGAAGAAATTGTTTGTCCTCTTCAATCCGCAGTTTAGTCAATGCTTCTGCATGTGCGATATCAAAGAGATTGTGTAGATCATTGACAAATAAATTCTCTCTTTCTTTAAAACTTATTTTGGCTCTGTGCGCGTTCTTTTGCAAGTTTCGCCACTCCTCATGTAATTTCAAAAGTTTTGTAACACAATGCTGTAATTGCCTAGTGGGTATGCGCGCCTTTTCCCAGAATATCATCACTTCACGAATCACCAAACTTGCACTTTCTTTAAGGTTTAATTTAACGTATATTTAAGTATTGTAAAATAATACCTGTAACACTTGTTTATTGGATGGCAATTTTGAACCAGTAATACTAAAATTAATTTAACCAACTAAATAAATAATATTTTCATTTCGCAACGACATTTTCACACACTTGATTGTCACTATAACCGATAAAATAAACTTTAATGCAACTATCATAGTGTAAGTATAAAAGTGGCTACAAGACGGTCATTTGTAAAATGTTGTTTTTAGTAGTTGTCAAGCACCCAGTAATTGTCAAAAGTGTCAGAGCCCCGAGGTTAGGTTAGGTAGAGGGCCGTTGTCCCTGGCGGGACAATCCAATTGGGTCCGTAAATTCGGTCCTTTTGTGGACCTCCTAAGGGATGTCCTCCGCCGTTACAAACCATCCTGTACCCCTGAGGAAGGATGATACCCCTGAAAGCTCCATGTTTGCCAGGCTGTCTAAGTCTGACAGGAATCGGGACACTGACACAGAAGATGGAGGACAGTTTCTTCCTCCTCTTCATCATTGCAGCTTCTGCAATAGTCGTTGTATATTAGACCCATCCTCCTCGCATGAGTCCCAAAGCTACAGTGTCCTGTCAGAACAGTCACCAGTTGACGCATGCGCGCCTTGTCAAACTTGAGAAGGTCGTGTGTTTTGCGTAAATCATAATGGGGCCACGTGGCTCTTGCCACGAGACAGTTAGCCACGCTTTCCCACCTAAGTTGAGCTAGTTTGTATGATTCGCTTTGAATCAGAAACTTGCATCGCGCTAATGGAATGCCAGTGAAGTGACTGATCGTTGAACTGTTCAATTCAGTCCCTTGTCTGGCAATCTCATCCGCAGTATGGTTGCCTGGACATCCAGAATGCCCCGGCACCCAAACCAGTGTCACCCTCGAATGTCTCGCTATCTCGTTGATAGACAGTCGGCATTCGACCACAGTTTTTGATGTACTGTACACACCACTAATAGCAGAGATGGCTGCTTTGCTATCGGTAACAATGAAGATATCATTCGATATCCTATAACACCTTAGCAATCTCGCTGCCCGAGTAATAGCAGAGATTTCGGCTTGCAAGACAGTACAACCGTCCTGAAGCCGGAATGGAGATCTTACATTGAAGTTCTCCACATAGAAGCCTCCGCCCGTTCTTGTTCCCCTTTTGGATCCGTCAGTGAAAACTCTAACTGAATCCTCGGGAAAGGAAAGCCTGTCCACCTGTTCCCTGTCAACGACAACGGAACGGAAGAGTCCACCAAAGAAGGGTCTTGGTACACAGTAGTCAATGTTGGCATGAATTTCCGAGTGCTCTCTTAAAATCCTAGCATGCCCATAGTCAGTCCTAGTCCATGGACATACTGTATTCAACCTGACCGCAGAGAATAGAGCTAGTTGTCTGGCCAGAATGTCAACCGGGAGCCAATTTAGCATTGCAAAAATTGCTCCCGTTGGTGTAGATCGTAGTGCGCCTGTCATCAGTCTCGCTACGACCCGAAAGACTTTTTCAAAGGTCTTGCGATGAGCCTGCTTGTCCATCGCATTCCACCAAACCAATACCCCGTAAAAGAGTACTGGTTTAATAACAGCCTCAAGGATCCAATTGATCCCCTTAGGGTTGATACCCCATTTGAGGCCTACTGCCCTTTTGCATGTATAAATAGCCACTAAGGCCCTTTCCGCTCTCGCCTGTATGTTCTGATTCCATGATAGCTTACTATCCAGAATCACACCCGGTTTTAGATAGTTTCAAGGAGGTGCCGTTAAGCTTTGGGTGTATAAAGCTATCGGTCTTGTACCTCCTAGTGAAGAGCACCAACTCAGTCTTGGCTGGGTTGATGCCGAGCCCACAGCTGACACTCCACCTACTCAGCAGAGCCAGCGCAGACTCCATACACTGAGATATGGTATCCAAGTGCTTACCCGATATCGCCACCGCTACGTCATCCGCGTACGCGACAGTCATAATCTGTCTGCGTTCTAGACTTAGCAAAAGCGAATTAATGGCCAGGTTCCACAACTGAGGTGACAGAACACCTCCCTGTGGAGTGCCCCGATAGACTGCCCTATACTCAGTGACATCCCCAATGGAGGCCCTGACTACCCTGAAAGTTAGTAAGTTTCTAACAAACCGGCATAAATTGTCATCAATCCCTACTGCTACCATCCCATTGATAATGGAATCAGGGTTGACATAGTTGAAAGCACCTTCTATGTCCAGAAAAGCCCCCATAGTAAATTCCTTATACTCAAGAGATTTTTCTATGTGGCCCACTAGAGAATGTAGTGCCGTTTCCACAGATTTGCCTTTAGTGTAAGCGTGCTGGGATTTGGAGAGAAGCTCATTCGGAATGGTCATTCTCAGATGAATATCAATTACCCTTTCTGAAGTTTTGAGCAAAAAAGAAGTAAGAGTTATCGGTCTGAAGTCTTTAGGCTTGGTGTGTGACGTCTTACCTCCCTTCGGGATAAAGACAACCTTGCACGTACGTATATATGCCCTCCTAAGGCATTCACTGTAAATTACCGTGAGCCAAGGTAGGACAATGTCCGAATTTCTCTGTAGATCCGCTGGAATTATTCCATCTGGTCCCGAAGATTTGAACGGATCGAAGCTATGTACAGCCCAGCGGAGCCTATCCATATCCAATGGAGTTGTGACTGCGCCTGTCGTCAAGTTGCCATCGACAGTGCCTGTTAAAGGTGCCGCCTGGCTACCAGGAAAATGTGTGTCGAGTAGTACGCTCAGCGTCTCTTGACTACTCATGGTCCAGCTACCACAAGGTTTCTGTATGTAGCTGGGTACAACCGGTGCGGTTGATAGCATCTTACGCAGCCTGTTGGTTTCAGATGAACCCTCCACATTACTGCAGAAAGCCCTCCAAGACCTCCTTTTTGCGTTTCTGACAAGATTCTTGAAGCGATTCAGCGAGGTTTTGTATGTCGACCAGTCGCCTGATCGTTTAGCCTCGTTGAATAGCCTACGACATTCTTTTCGTGAATGTGCAATTTCCGGGCTCCACCATGGTGGTTTGGCCCTTCCCCTGCAAACCGTTGGTTTGCAAGCCACATTAGTGGCACAGCGAAACGATTCACTTAGAATCTCCACAGCAGAGTCAATGTCCCCAATATTTCTAATAGTTGGATACGTAGATAAGGAGTTGCAGAGTACATTGTTGTGTAGCTCCCAGTCAGTCTTCTTTCTGTTAACTATAGGATTAAATCTACTTACACCTAACCCTATGTTAAAGTCAATATAGCGATGATCGGATAGGGAGCAGTCATCCGCAACCCTCCAACCGCTAACCAGATTGGTGTGCTCTGCACAAACCAATGTTATATCTAAAATCTCTCTACGGTTAGACACAATAAAAGTGGGTTCTGAACCCCTGTTTACAATTTCAAGGTTATTATTTAAAATGAAATCGAAGAGACACTCACCCCGCTCGTTAGTATCGCTACTACCCCAGGAGGTGTGGTGTGAATTGGCGTCAGCACTTATTATAGGCGTCCTCGTGCTTATCGCCCCGAACACAATGCCACGCACCTTGCCATTTGGTGGACTGCCCTCATGGTCATGCGCCATATAGCTCGAGACCAGCCAAACCGTACCGAACGGGGTCTCCAGAGCAGCTGCTACAGTATCCCCATCACTGAAATCAGATAGGATAAAGATACGCAAATAGTTTAAAGATACGCAAAGAGTTTTTAGCTAAGATACAAGATCTCAGATCTGAGATCAGATCTTGTATCTTGGCTAAAAACTCTTTGCGTATCTTTAACTAAAGGTCATCCATATAAAAATCTGTTTTGATTATTTCGCTAATTTTTGCATTTTCACATCTTTCGGCTATGTCTTGAAGGGCCATTGTTGCCAAAAACGGTGCACAAGCAGTAGCATATGTAACTGTTGTTAACTGAAATTCCTGTTACTTCTACTTTCACGCCATAAAATTATTTGGTATTCTTGATCTTCTGCCATTTTTATCTGTCTATACATTTTTTCTATATCTGTTATTATTACGTATTTCCAGAATCTCCACTTTAGTATAATATCAAAGAGATCCCTCTGAAGTCTAGGACCAACCAAGAGAATATCATTAAGACTGCGCCCGTTGCTCGTTATTGCTGAACCGTCGAAAACCACTCTTACTTTCGTTGTTAAACTATTTTGTCTAATAACAGCTTGATGTTGTAAATAATATCTGCCTTCTCTTTTGGTAATTTTTCCTTTCATATTGCCCAGTTTAATATATTCCTGCATAAATTGAACATATTCCTTTCGTAGTTCTGGATTTCGGTCTAGCTTGTTCTCTAAACTTAGGAATCTAGCCATAGCTTGTTTTCGAAAGTTTCCAAGCTGATTTTCTTCTTGAAATGGAAGTTTGGTTACAAATTTACCATTTTCTTCTCGAGCGGTATTTTTTCGGTAGTGTTGAATGCATTTATCAGCTTCGTTCAGATGCTTGACCTCAATCATATCTTCTCTTTCCCAGAATTTCTCTAAATTTGTTGTTATAGCGGCTATTAATTTGCTTTTATGCTGAGATAATTTTAATACCCCTGATAATATCCAGCCTAGTTTTGTAGATTGAGCTAGAATTTTATCATTTTTATGGATTCCTTCTTCCAAAATAATTGAGTAAACATCACCGCCCAACACCATGTCTATTCTATCCGATATGTTGAAACTTGGATCTACTAGTATGTGATTCTTCCATTCATCATTATTGTATTTAAACGACCTATCCGGAATTGCTGTCGTTAATTTGTTGAGGCTGCTTCAACCATTAATTTCTCATTGCTAAGAAACCTGGGCTTCACCTCTAAACATATCTTTGATTTTAATATTCCGACAAGCGTACCTCCCAGGCCATGTAGTTGATTTTTCTCTTTAAATCTTGGCAATTGTAAAAGTTGTGCTGCTTCTTCAGAAATAGTTGTTTTCTGCGATCCTTGATCTATTAACGCCCTTAATGTTATAAAACTGCCATCTAATGCTTTCACTCTTACTTGTGCTGTTGCTAGCAGCATTTCTGCTTTCTTCTCTTGTTCGGTCATCATACTTATTTTCTTCTGTGTATTTTTTGTTTCTTTCTTAAATTCTTCGACATGAAGAAGCGTATGATGATATCCACCACATTTTTTACAGTTTTCTGCACTGTTTGAAAATTTTTTATCTAACTTATGGTTTATACACCGATAGCATAGTGTATTCATTCTTATAAAATCTTCCTTCGACAATCTTTTCTCGTAGAGTTAAGGCCTCTTCGTCGAGCTCTTTTTGTTGCTCAAGTATTTTATTTTTTGAATCTTTGGACATGTTGATTCTTCAGTTGTTGTTTTTAAGGTTTTGAATATTATTTCCTACACTTTTATCCGATGTTTCAGCCTCGGATACGCTTACTTCACTTTTCCGATGTTTCAGCCTCGGATACGCTTGCTTCACTTTATCCGATGTTTCAGCCTCGGATACGCTTACTTCACTTTTGTTTTTTAAACTATGCTTCTTACCACTGGTGGGGGAAAACTCAGAGAATAGCACGAAGGACCAAACTGTAAATGATTACATTAGCGAATACTTTATAGCACTGATATACATATTATGAAATTTTGCTCTTTTATACAATTTTGAAATCTATTGAATATTTTTAGGTATATTGTAAACATTGAATTTAAGATAAGAATTATGAACTACTAAATCTGCTCTTTGTTCTTAAAACTAAAGATAATAATTACAAACTAAAAACTACATATATTGTTCATATTTGAACAATACTATATACGTGCTGCACAGATTCCCAAATAGAAAGACTACACAAACTGCAAAACAAAGCAATGCAAGCTATTTTAAAATGCAACCTTTTTACGTCAATAAATTTAATGCTGGAGACTATAAAATGGATGAATATACATTAAAGATTGGCGCTTACAACAGTGACGTTTATCAAGAAAATGGGGATGGGTGATGCACCTGATTACTTGATAGAACAATTACGGCATATTGGTAATGTTCAAACCTACAACCTAAGAAATAATTATGATTTTAGATTACAACGTGCAGATACAAACTCAATACAACGTTCACTTTTTTACAAAGGACTTAAAAGATATAACATGATGCATCATAGTATCAAAGATGAAACAAATATTAATATATTCCGAAAAAAAGCTGTCAATTTTATTAGAAATACCAATGTAAACTAAATTTATTTCCGAGAATGTATGATTTTGAAAATATTTTTAAAATGTAATGTAAAGTATTACAAATACTACTAATAAATAAAAATTATTGAGTTCTTGTTATAGCTTTGATAATTGTTTAAGTCTCTGATTCAATTGAGTCGAAGTTTGAAATAATATCTTTAGCTATTCTATGAAATGTTGGGTAAAGGTTCCGTGATGATCTCCATTACCTCCACCGAAATGCGCATAGCAACTACCTAAAACCCCTCAATAATCAATTTTCAACTTTTTGTTGTTGTAAATTTGGGAAAGGAATCGGCACGTATAAAATTCAAAATTTTGTGTTAATAATAAGTAGATTTATGAAATTTTTTTATTTGAGACATTGTTGTCACAATACTATTATATATAAATGAAATTTATTTTTTGGTGGTTAAGCAATGTCTATATGCATTTCATTGGTGCTTTACTAAATCGTCAGTAGACTTTAACCACAGTTTTAAAAAGTTAAAAAAAAGTTAAACAAATAAATTTCATTTATATATAATAGTATTGTGACAACAATGTGTCAAATATGAAAATTTCATATCAGTTTGATTTAGATTTTATTTTTCATTTTGCCTTATAAATACTTTTCTTGTTATCCAATGGATTTCTGATTGTATAAAGGTGTAGAAAAATAAAATAGATTCATATCAAATATACTTTATTTGTTGGTTTAGTTTTGTATGAGTTTCAAGGCCTACTATTCTTGTTCTGTTGTTATTTTTGAAAATAAATTGTAATTTAAAAGTTGTGAATTCTCAGATGGTTTTCGTAAGTATATGCATAAGATAAGAGGTTTTTAACTTTTCAAAACTGTGGTTAAAGTCTACTGACGATTTGGTAAAGCACCAATGAAATGCATATAGACATTGCTTAACCACCAACAAATAAATTTAATTTATATAAGAATATTTATGTATTATGTATTTGCATATATGTGTGATACTCATTATTTATTTGAACGATTTCAATGTTTAAAAATATTTTAAACATGATGGTAAAATATCGATTGAGGGTCTATCACCATTGCAATAAATAATTTAAAATATAAATTAATGAGAAAATTGGGTATATTTATTAATTCTTATTGATTTAGGTATGTTTATTGTTTATATACACTACCAAGTTTGCATTTATGGCCTTAAAGAATCGTTAATTAAATAAACAAACAAACAAAAAATAACAGTTTCAAATTAACTTATTTTTTAGCTTCGTTTGAACTCAATTAAAAAACTTTCAACTATTGCACTAGCTCTTGGAGAAGAACGAACCCGATCCGAGTTGATTCCATTTTTAACCGAGACAATTTATGACGAGGATGAGGTCTTGCTAGCATTGGCAGACCAACTGGGAAACTTTACGAGTAAATATATTGAAATCGGGATTATATAAACGTCTTCATATTAAATAATGAATTTTTAGGCTTGGTTGGCGGTCCTGACTACGCCATGTACCTAATACCACCACTTGAGAGTTTGGCAACAGTTGAAGAAACCGTTGTGCGTGATAAAGCCGTTGAATCTTTACGTACTGTAGCTGCCGAACATAGTGCTCAGGATCTTGAAATCCATGTTGTTCCAACTTTACAACGTTTAGTTTCTGGTGATTGGTTCACTTCCCGCACTTCAGCATGTGGATTGTTTTCAGTTTGCTACCCCCGAGTATCACAAGCAGTTAAAGCCGAATTGCGTGCGAATTTTAGAAAGTTGTGTCAAGATGAGACTCCAATGGTACGTAGAGCAGCAGCTAGCAAACTTGGGGAGTTTGCCAAGGTTGTGGAAGTAGAATATTTAAAGTCTGATCTTATACCCAACTTTGTCCAATTGGCTCAAGATGATCAGGTAATATGATGTAAAAAATTCAATGTATTTAAATTGAGATTTTCTTTAATTGTAGGATTCTGTTAGACTTCTAGCAGTGGAAGCATGCGTTAGCATTGCACAGTTATTGCCCCAGGAAGATGTAGAACATGTAATAAATATAGCTTTTGGTTAAAATTGAAAGAAACTTAAATAATATATTACTTCATGTCAATTTTAGTTGGTCTTACCTACATTACGCCAATGCGCTAGTGATTCTTCCTGGCGTGTGCGCTATATGGTTGCTGAAAAGTTTGTTGACTTGCAGAAAGCGGTGGGACCTGAAATTACACGTGTTGATTTGGTACCTGCTTTCCAAGTAAGCAATAACTGCTTAACATTTTTAAACTGTTATTACATTTTTTCTTATACTACAGTATTTGCTTAAAGATGCAGAAGCTGAAGTTCGTGCTGCGGTTGCTACTAAAGTCAAAGATTTTTGTGGCAGCTTAGACAAGGCAAACCAAGTTCACATTATAATGACTTCTATTTTACCATATGTACGCGATTTGGTGTCCGATCCCAATCCCCATGTTAAATCAGCTTTGGCTTCGGTTATAATGGGTCTAAGTCCCATGCTTGGAGCGTACAACACCGTAGAGCATTTATTGCCTTTATTCCTCATTCAACTGAAAGATGAATGCCCAGAAGTGCGTTTAAATATTATCTCTAATTTGGATTGTGTCAATGATGTGATAGGAATTCAACAATTGTCTCAAGTAAAAATATTTATTATTATACATACATACAAATATATACATATATGTACATATATATATATATATATATATATATATATATATATATATATTTATATATATATATATATATATATATATATATATAAATATATATATATATATATATATATATATATATATATATATATATATATTTATATATATATATATATATATATATATATATACTGTTATGATTTTTTTTTTATTTGACACATTGTTGCCACAATACTATTATATATAAATGAAATTTATTTGTTGGTGGTTAAGCAATGTCTGAATGCATTTCATTGGTGCTTTACCAAATCGTCAGTAGACTTTAACCACAGTTTTGAAAAGTTAAAAACCCCTTATCTTATGCATATACTTCCGAAAACCATCTGAGAATTCACAACTTGTAAATTACAAATTATTTTCAAAAATAACAACAGAATAAGAATAGTAGGCCTTGCAACTCATACAAAACTAAACCAACAAATAAAGTATATTCGATATGAATCTATTTTATCTTTCCACCAACAAATAAATTTCATTTATATATACTAGTATTGTGACAACAATGTGTCAAATAAAAAAAAAAAAATCAACAGTTTGATTTAGATTTTTTTTTTCATTTTGCCTTATAAATATGTACTTTTCTTGTTATCCAATGGATTTCTGATTGTATAAAGGTGTAGAAAGATGTATATATATATATATATATATATATATATATATATTTATATTTATATATATATATATATATATATATATATATATATATATATATATATATTTATATATATATATATATATATATATATATATATATATATTTATATATATATATATATATATATATTTATATATATATATATATATATATATATATATATATATTTATATATATATATATATATATATATATATATATATATATACATATATATATATATATATATATATATATAATATATATATATATATATATATATATATATATATACATATATATATATATATATATATATATATATATAT
>OX637533.1:81247135-81262255 GCA_951800035.1 Linnaemya tessellans | reverse complement strand
TATATGTGTGTATGTGTGTATATACATATATGTGTATGTATATATATGTATATATGTTTTTTTTTTATTCATGGGATGAATGGGATGAAATCATCGAAAGACCCTGGCAGTGATGGTGTTTGCCAGGAGTGCGAGACTTTAACACGCTAAAACACCCCTTTACACTGACCCAAAACCTTTCCCTGTGGTACTGCCGTAAGGCTTTACATCACAGGGTGGGAATAGATCCTAGACCTAATCTAACCTAAAGAGATTCTTCTGCGAATCTCTTCTAACCTACGAAGTTCTAATAGAACGAATTTTGCAAAATTGCATACACACGTCCAGTTGTACAAAGATTCCAACATGGTTGGAACTATGTTGTCCGGCCTAATTCTACGCCCTAAATCTGCTTCTAAGCACTCTCTTCTACTATTGAATCGTGGACAGATGAAGAACACATGTTCGGCATCTTCCACGACATTACCATCACAGCTCGGACAAAACGGAATACTGTCATGTCCGAAACGGTACAAGTACGACCTGAAGCAACCATGTCCAGTCAAAAACTGTGTAATATAGTAGTTCAAGTCACCGTGCTTTCTTGATAACCATGTACTGATGTCAGGTATCAGTGAGTAAGTCCATCTTCCCTTATCAGTCGCTGTCCATCGTGCCTGCCACTTACGTAGGCACAAATCTGCCACACCATTTGTACTGTTCGATATCGCCTCTAATTCGATGAGCATCATACCGGCAATGACAAAAGCTGCCTCGTCGGACACAGTTCGGAATGCGCTACATACTCGCAGGGCGGCCAGCCTATACACAGGGGATATCAGATTCACATACGTAGAATATCTCAGTGAACCTGACCATATAGGGGATGCATATAGGATAATGCTTTTAACTACACTAGAGATCAATTTCCTCTGCAGATATTTCGGACCTCTTGTATTTGGCATGATCCGGGATAAAGCTGAGCAGGTCTTCGATGCTCTGGCACCTATATACTTAAAGTGCTCATGAAAAGATAGACGTGTGTCAATCATGACTCCAAGGTATTTTAGACATTCCCTGGATTCTATGCTACACGTACCAATATTAAGCCTAATGGTTTCCCTACGTTTCCGACTACTAATCAGAACCGCCTCTGTTTTATGGTCAGCTAGAGCTAGACCCATTGACCTGAGCCAAGACCTAACGATCTGAATACTGGCATTTGCAATGGTTTCCGCCTCTAGCAACTCTTTTGCTTCACATACTAACGCTATGTCGTCTGCGAATCCAACTATCTTTGCCTTCTCAGGTAGATTTAACCTCAATACTCCATCGTACATGACGTTCCACAGTAGTGGGCCAAGTACTGATCCTTGAGGCACACCGCCAATTATCTGGCGTCTCCTAGTACCTGTATCGGTGTCATAAACTAGCTCTCTATTTCGGAAATAATCCTGTATAATTGCCAGTAAATACCCTGGGATGCCTAATCTTGCTAAGGCTTCAACAATACGTCCCCAGTTTGCCGTGTTGAAGGCGTTCTTTACGTCTAGGGTTACGACTACACAATACTCCTTAGTTCCATTTCTCCACCGCTCCCCTTGGATAGCCCTAGCAGCAGTTTCTACTACAACCTTGATAGCATCCACTGTTGATCTTGATTTCCTGAAGCCATATTGGTTATTTGATAAACCATTCTTAACTTCAACACAGCCTTCCAATCTTCTACAGATTATACTTTCTAGCAGTTTCCCACTCGTATCTATCATACACAGTGGACGATAAGAGGAGGGGTCGTCTAGCGGCTTATTATCCTTGGGTAACAGTACCAGCTTTTGTCTTTTCCACATTGTTGGAAAAATTCCCTGGCTCAAGCATGCGCTTATTACCTTCAAGAAGTACTCAGGGTGGAGTTTGACAGCTTCTTTTAGCACCATATTTGGAATACAATCTAAGCCTGGTGCCTTATTGTCTTTAAATTTCGAGACAGCGCCTTCTATCTCGGAAATCGTAACCGGAGGAATATCGGAAAATGCAGCCGAATAGCTGTTTTGCCACGTAGGAATTTCCTGTTGGGGAAAGAGATGATCTACAATTCCCCTGAGAATAGGCTCCTCTCTTGGCGGCGATGGACCAAGACATTTAAGTCTCTTGGTTACCAGTTTATATGCAAGGCCCCAAGGATTACCATATATGTATATATGTGTGTGTATATGTATGTATGTATGTATATGTGTATGATTGTATGTATGTATATATGTATATATATGTATGTATATGTATATATAGTATATATGTATGTCTATATGTATATATGTATATGTGTATGTATGTTTATGTATGTGTATGTATGCATATATATGTGTATGTGTGTATGTGTATGTATGCATATGTACATATGTATATATAATTTAAAAATTGTTTTTTAAATATATATGCATGTAAAGGTTTAAATATTTTATTATTGTTCATATATTGTAAATTTATTTAAAATTTGTTTGAATCTTTGTGTATTTTGTTGACAAATAATTTTGTTTCACAAACAACATATATTTTCATGTCAAATAAAATAATTAATTTCCTGAAGAAGTCACACAAAGGAGTGACGAAATATTGAAATTAAAAATTAAACTAAAATAAAGAGACCTTAAGCTTAAAAATATCAGAATACAATAATAATTAAAAAGAGGTCAAGAAACCAGAAGAATTTATTAATAGGTTTAACTTTTCAAAATTGTGGTTAAAGTCTACTGACGATTTGGTAAAGCACCAATGAAATGCATATAGACATTGTTTAACCACCAACAAATAAATTTCATTTATATAAATCTATTTTGTTTTTCCACCTTCATACAATTAGTCTGCCGTTGGCAAACAATAAAAGTATATAAAAAACACACAATGAAAAACAAAATCTACACAAAACGTCCTTAAAATCGTTTATTCGACATATTATCTCAATTAAATTAGTGCTTTTTGTTTGTTATGTGTCAAGTATGTCTATATGCCTGCATTTCATTGGTTCTTACACCAAATCATCAGTAGACTTTAACCTAATTCCAAAATAACAAAACTTATTAGCTTATACATAATATCGCAAAAATGAATTGAGAATTACACAAGCAAAACCATAGGATTTGAAATTCAATAAAACACAACAAACAAATTTTATTCGATATAAATCTATTTGGTTTTTCCACCTTCATACAACTAGTCTGCCGTTGGCAAACAATAAAAGAATATAAAAAAATGAGTGTTCGAACTCACGGGCGATGTGTTAACACCTTTTTGTTTATTTATTTTATATTAAACCCACAAAAAACAAAGAGAATGCAAAGCAACAGACAAATGTACATACATACATTGTTATGTTTGTACATAAGCTACATACGTTGCTGTCTTGCTATCTCATTTTTATATATGTACGTATAACCACGTCACTATTCTCTTTGCTATGCATAATACAAAACCGAAGATCAACATAAAACACTTTTTTAATATTACTCCAAATTAATACTCCGAATTAAATCACTTAAATCTCCGCTCGCCGATATCGGATCGCCTTAATTCCTAAACTCTTCGTCGAAACCCGCACTAGCGTTTTAATCCAAAAATTAATAAAATCGGCTATGAATTTCCGGAGAAAATCGCGTGGGAAAATTATATGAAAATCGCCCAAGCAACGAACAAACAAAGTCTTAAACTTACACTTGCGTATGTATTGAAACTGATAGTTTACTGCCCTAGAGGCGCGCGTATAGATGTTAACACATAAAAAAAAATACAATGAAAAACAAAATCTACGCAAAACGTTTATTCGACATATTGTCTTAATTAAATTAGTGCTTAATTAATAGGTGTTAATTTTGCTTGTGTAATTCTCAATTCATTTTTGGGAGTTTATGTATAAGCTAAGAGGTTTTGCTATTTTGGAATTAGGTTAAAGTCTACTGATAATTTGGAGTAAGAACC
Source organism: Linnaemya tessellans (assembly GCA_951800035.1). NCBI lineage: Eukaryota > Metazoa > Arthropoda > Insecta > Diptera > Tachinidae > Linnaemya > Linnaemya tessellans. Next base: position 81,258,304 of record OX637533.1, on the reverse strand, counting down.
AATGAAATGCAGGCATATAGACCTACTTGACCATATAACAAACAAAAAGCACTAATTTAATTGAGACAATATGTCGAATAAACGATTTTAAAGAAGTTAATTTTTTTTTTTTTTTTGCTTTGTCTCATACACATAAGATATGTGTTTACAAAATATTTTTACATTTAAAGAAGGTGTTAATTTTAATAAATCAAATGATAAACAGCAAAAACTACAAGCATAAGTCATGGTGCAAGAGGGGAACGGGTTTCGCTTTAAAATATTGTTGCTCATCGTCGTTTGAAATATTATAAAATAAAAGCCAATAAAACTGTTACCAAGCAATTAATTAAAAATTTAATGATAAAATATAATGATTGACGAATTTATACCTCCACTCAGGCACATTTTCATATAGGAATACCTTCTTTACTTAAGTCTTTAAAACCCCGTTTTTCCAAATCAATATCAGCCAGAACATGACCCACACATTTATATACGAAGGAAATTCTCTACCATTTCAAACAACGATGACCCACAATATTTTAAATCATGTCTATAAAGCGAAATTCGTTCTCTTCTTGTATCTGTTAGTATACTTCAAGTTTTTGCTATTTATCATTTGCCCTATTAAAAGGAGTACCGTATTTATATGAAAAAATATTTTCTAAACACATTCCTTTTGTATATGAGACGGAAAAAATAATTAAAACACAAAAAATATGTTATGAAAAATTCATATTTGTTTTGGGTTATCGGTTAATCGACCGAAATTAACCGGTTTAATCTGTAATTGAGAATAGTAAGTTAATCGGGGTTTTACATGTAATCTCGCTGACATCAAAAATGTTGTCAGAATGGGACTTTCTGATTAAACGTATATTTTGGGAAATCGTCTTGAAATTACTAAATTAACATTTCGTGACTTCAGACTGTTAATCTTTTGATTTCGAAATATGCAAATTTTCGTTTTCATTTTGTTTGCATTCAATAATCTTACACATATGTGTTTTTATCTGTTGCTTCCCACATTAAAGTATTCGCTACGGCACTTTACGAAGTAATTAAGGTTTTAATACTAATACTCCATTAAATTAATAAGTAAAAAATAAAATGTATGATTAAATGCTTGGCTACAACGTGACGATAGGTGGACTGTTTTCTGTGGAAATACCAATAAAAACATTGCAATTTTACATCTAAATATTTTTTGTGTAGTCTCTTTTACCAGCTATAGTTGAACTCGCAGAGGACTCGAAGTGGCGTGTACGCTTAGCAATAATTGAGTATATGCCAGCACTTGCTGGACAGTTAGGGCAAGAGTTCTTTGACCAAAAATTACGTGGGCTATGTATGGGCTGGCTGAATGACCATGTTTATGCTATACGTGAAGCTGCAACTCTAAACATGAAGAAATTAGTTGAACAATTTGGCGCGCAATGGGCGGAACAAGCCATTATTCCAATGATCTTAGTAATGTCTCGCAACAAAAACTACTTGCACAGTAAGTATTTTCAAAATCTTTTAGAACACCAGACTTTTATTAATTTTATTTGAAAATTTTATGACAAACTAATAAACATACCTCAAAAAGTTATGACTTTTGAATGCATCACAACAACAAAATTTTAAAACTTAAGACGTGACATGAATAATCATGAAATGACATGAATAATTTAATCATTGAATTAAGTGTATAGGTTAAATATATTAATAATAATAATCATATATCTTTTTTATTTTAGGAATGACATGTTTATTCTGTTTGAACATGTTAGCTGAAGTTTGCGGAACGGATATTACCACAAAACTGTTGCTACCAACTGTTCTGTTATTGGCTTCAGACCCTGTTGCTAATGTTCGCTTCAATGTTGCTAAAACTCTTCAAAAGATTTCACCGTATCTTGATGCCACTGTTATTGACTCACAGGTTAAGAAAACTTTAGAAAAACTGAATGCAGATACGGACGTTGATGTTCAGCACTTTGCATCCGAAGCTATGGCTGGAATTGCTGCAGGTAGATTATTTTTATTGTTTTTTTATGTTTTTCGGTTAGTCTCTTTTTGGTTTTATTAAGCTTTATTGGATTTTTTTTAATTAAATGGATCTATATAGAGCTGCCAACTTTTCGGTGTTTCTCTTCATTCGTTTTAAAACAAAAACTTCATGGCAACCTTTTCATTTTGCCTTGAAGTGACGGTAAACAGGTAAAAAGCGTTGTACATTAGAGGTCTGCATCGAATAAGTATTTTTGCTACACGTGAAGTTTCTCTTTTGTTTCGATTACAGTACATACTTCTTATTTTTCTTAGCACTAAAGTAGTGAAGAGAACTGAAATGTTTTTTTGTAGTTTCTTTTATTGAGGCTTTCAAGGTCATTGGAATGAATTTAAATGCAAATAAAAGATAATTCCTTTATTTCATTTTTATATCCGACGTTTCGTTGGGATTTTCCAATATCTGCAGGGATAATAATTTTTATTGAAATCTGGTAACATTAACGATAGATAAGACAAACAAAGTTTTGTGAGTAAATTACAACAATTAATATACATAATTTTTAAACTTACATATTTTATCTTTTAGTACATTTTGCATTTCAATGGTAGTAATGTTCCTTCACACGAAATGACATATAGGACATAAAAACACATAATGTACATATAAAAAAATAAAATATCACAGCAAAAACTTTATACTTAAGATCCTAATATCACAGTTTGGTGTTAAGGCTCACTTAGCCGAACGTTGGAATCGTAAATGTGAGCTAAATGTAAATGTTATGTAAATGTAAATGTTAGGTAAATGTAAATGTTGCTACACTTATAGAATGTTTAAAATCGTGTCATATGTTTTTGACAAAAACAAACAACATATAATTATTTATAAAAACAAAATCATCAAAAATTCTTGTAAGCTATATCGATTGAGTGTATTTAATAAAGGAAATAATGTTATATAATGGATGTGGAAGATGCGCATCACTTTGAAAAATAAATACAATAAAACTCTATACAACTGTTTAAAACATTGATGGCACTTTAATATGTTTATATTATTGGCGTTCGTGTTGAAAAAGTACGGAAATTAATTAAATGGTACAAAGAGGCATCAGAAACACCAATATACACAACTAATAGTATAATGAGTCATTCCTTGGCATAAGTTTAATAAAATGTGCATATTTTTTTTCCATATTACAATATAATTATATGTTTTGCAATATTGCAAAATGTTTATATATACGTACAAACGAGTGTTTAATACATCTGAAACGAACAACCACATACAGAAATGCGATATTTCATTGAGAATAAAACATTTATTTAGAAAGATAAACATATAAAATGCGTATATCATGTCCTTATAAATATATATCAACTAAACATATCAAAAGAGAAATAAGTACCAAAAGAGGTCTTTTGTGCCCCATTCTCATTCAACATACATCCCATCACTGTCTACAACTGTCACTTAACCTTAAAATAAAATTCAATTTTCTGCAGGTTCCAACGTTACGGCAACATTTTATTAAAGTCAACTAAGCGTTTTCACAACTTGCCATATTACATTTTGGATCAGCTGACACATTTACCTAACATTTACGATTTCAACGTTCGGCTAAATGAGCCTTTACACTAGAAATAAATTAACCTAATATTGCGCTGTAGATCGCATTAGTGTTGTCTTTGTCTGTCTTATTGTTCATTGCCATGGTCATCTCTTGTTGGATACTTAAACTTTCCAAAGTGCATCTTTTATTGTGTCTTCTTTCTTTGTGCAAAATTTTAACATTTTCCAGATCAGCTGTGTGAAAATGATCTGAGCAGTGTTGTGATAAAGCTGTTGATTGTCGTCCTTTTTTTATATCATTCTCATGTTCGCATATTCTCACACCTAGATTTCTTTTTGTTGTGTTTCCTTTACATTTAATTTCATACACTACGTTACTTTGATCATTTCTGTTTTTAAGTTTGTAAACAGTGCATTTATTGTTTTGTTTGGTTTGTGTGCAAACCTGATTTTGTCTTCATTAATTATTTCTTTTATTTTGGTTCCCTCAGTAAGTTTTGGTATGTAAGACAAAGTTACGTATTTAGTGTTGCCAGATGTAGGTTTTGGATTATTTGAATTTGGGGTATTTCTTATGGATTCATGAATTAAGTTTTTTATTAAATATGTGGGATAGTTGTTGTTTTTTTAAATCTCTTCAATTATTTTAATATTTTTATGATTATATTTATCGTCACTTAAAACCTTATTTATAAAATTGGAGATTGTGTTGGATTTTTGTTTATGAGGTTGTGTTAAATTGTAGTTTATAATTCTTCCAGAAGATATTTCTTTCATATACCAATCTGTTATTAATCTGTTATTTTGTCTGATAATCTTCATGTCAAGGAAGGGTAGCGAATTTTCAACTTCTAAATTTTATTCTGTTGTGGTAAGCGTATAGCTCCAAAATACTTTCCTCGTCTTTTCTTTGTTTGTCGAATACATTCATGTAGTAGCCACAGCCAAATATGTACTCAAAAAATATGATCACGAAAAATCAATTACCGTAGAAACTATGTACCACTTCATGTGGTACAACGAGTATTTTCAAATCATATAAAGATATGTGTGAATGAGTATTTATATAAATGTGTTTACCCTTTCATTGATTTTTTTCATAATTGGGTAATGATCAATTTGCAATTTATGGCCTTTGCCAGTTTGTATTGTTAGCAGATAAAGGAAACGCGTAAAAAATGTGTCATTAAATAGCCTTTGTAATAACCTTTTGTAGGAAAATTTTTATGTTTTTAATGATTAAATGACAAGCTGCACACATACATACATATGTACGTATTATATTTGCATGTACATTCATACGTACCTGTATGTACATATATGTACTATATAAGATGTAAGTCAGGTACATTTCTTATTTTATTAAGACAATAAATAATGTATTAAAGTTGTAAATATGCATATACGTATGTACGTACACATGTTTATGATCGAGTTTATTAAAAAAATATTGTGTTATTGTACTCTACCCTTTCATCAATTAGATAATTATGTAAAAGACCATATTTTTTGGAGTTTTATTGTTGTGCATATTTAGAAGTTAATGGAAATTTTTTTATGTATGATTTTGAAGGAAGTCATCACAATACAATAAACAACGCTAAAAAATTTGCAGGTGGTCGAGTGAAATTTCCCGATACAGTTATGCTTATGTATAATGTAACACATCCATATGTATGTGTAGCTTGTCATTTATTGATTAAAAAATATTTTGAAATCTTGCCTGAAAACCCGTTTATTACAAATGCTATGTTTCTTCATGTTTGTTTTTTTAACATATTTCGGTACCAATAACAATACAAGCAAGCAAATTGCAAAGTCATAATTACCTAATTACCATGAAAATCAATGAAAGGGTAAATAAAAAAATAACTGTTGTGTTGTTCACTAAATATGTATATACATAAGTACATGTAATCAAACTTATTTACACATCTTTTTACATGAATTGTATGACTGCGTAGTGAGTAAAGAAATATGAATCCTGATTAAAACGTCCTTTTTCTGCTATTATTATTGGAATATAAAAAATAGCCAGTAAAGTTATATACAAAAGACCGCGTTCAAAAATTTGACAAATTTCTATTCAAAATATGCCAAAAAACAGTTTATAAACATAACTTTTTTTATGAATTAGACCTTATATAAAGCAACTACTAAAAACTCTCAGTTGAACTCTATCTAATTCGCTTATTAAGGCCACAATTGTGGACCATCTCTTGAGTGTCGCATTCAGAAAATAAATAAATATATATATACATATATATATATATATATATATATATATATAAATTTATATATATATATATATATATATATATATATATATATAAATTTATATATATATATATATATATATATATATAAATTTATATATATATATATATATATATATATATATATATATATATATATAAATTTATATGTATATATATATATATATAAATTTATATATATATATATATATATATATATATATATATATATACATAAATTTATATGTATGTATATATATATGTATATATATACATATATATATATATATATATATATATATATATGTATATATATATATATATATATATATACATAAATTTATATATATATATATATATATATATATATATATATATATATATAGATATATATATATATATATATATATATATATATAGATATATATATATATATACATATATATATATATATATATATATATATATATATAGATATATATATATATATATATATATATATATATATATATATATATATATATATAGATATATATACATATATATATATATATATATATATATATATAGATATATATATATATATATATATATATATATATATGTACATATGTATATATATATATATATATATATATATATATGTATATATATATATATATATATATGTATATATATATATATATATATATATATATATATATATATATATAGATATATATACATATATATATATATATATATATATAGATATATATATATATATATATATATATATATATATATATATATATATATGTATGTATATATATATATATATATATATATATATGTATATATATATATATATGTATATATATATATATATATATACATATATATATATATATATATATATATATACAGTGGAGGCTCGAAATAGTTAAGTCATAGAAAAGTTAAGTATATGGAAAAGTTAAGCAGCTTTTATTTACCACACGTGATGCTAAAAAGTTAAGTGCTTCTCAACTTTTTAGAGACAATTTTTTTTATTTTTTTTTTCTGTTTCTAAGATCATTTTAACTTCTTATATTTCAATCCTCAATTCATATTTATAAATACAGTGAGACATACATGCGCAACAAAAATAAAATAAGTGCGTATAGCAGTTACCGTTATAATTTTTGCAAATTTTGTATACAATCTTTAACTGTTATTGACGACACTTGCACCTGATTGTATTCTCTCATGTGATGAGACTATTACGTGGAATGTCGATAACCTTGATGAGAATGAACAGGCACGGATTAAGAGGATGACAATGTGTCCAGAGTTCGTATCATATAATGATACAATATGCACAGTTAATACTCTTATCAAATGGAATGAGTACAATGCCAAGTCCTCCGACAAACATATTTCACAGCTTCTCGAACTACGATCCGATATCGTAAAATGGCATTGAAATAAAAAGCTCCCTCAAAATAAAGCTACTGATTACTTTACCGCAACAAATAACAAATAATCGAAATGTATAGTAATATATCCATATCTTCTAACTGTTTTTCATATTAAAAAAATGATATATATGTACACACATATATGTACATATGTATATATGTATGTATAATCCTAATTTTAAAATAAATAAACAATGCGTAAATATATACTACATATAACCATATGCAGTTTTCATACTACGGAAAAGTTAAGATTTCGGAAAAGTTTATCACCCCAAAAACAAACTACTTAACTTTTTCGAGCCTCCACTGTATATATATACAATATATATATATATATATATATATATATATATATACATATATATATATATATATGTATATATATATATATATATATATATACAATATATATATATATATATATATATATATATATATATATATATATATATATACAATATATATATATATATATATATATATATATATATATATATATATATATATATATGTATATATATATATATATATATATATATATATATATATATATATACAGTGGAGGCTCGAAAAAGTTAAGTAGTTTGTTTTTGGGTTGATAAACTTTTCCGAAATCTTAACTTTTCCGTAGTATGAAAACTGCATATGGTTATATGTACTATATATTTACTAATTGTTTATTTATTTCAAAATTAGGATGATACATACATATATACATATTTTTATGTACATATATATAATTTTTTTAATATGAAAAACAGTTAGAAGATATGCATATATTATTGCACATTTCGATTATTTGTTGCGGTAAAGTAATCAGTAGCTTTATTTTGATGGAGCTTTTTATTTGAATGCCGTTTTACGATATCGGATCGTAGTTCGAGAAGCTGTGAAATACATTTGTCAGAGGACTTGGCATTGTACTCATTCTATTTGATCAGAGTATTAACTGCGCATATTGCATTATTATATGGTACGAACTCTGGAGCTTCGGTCACATTGTCATCCTCTTGATCCGTGCCTGTGTCCGTTTCATTCTACCTGCTATCGTAATAGTCTCATCACATGAGAGAATACAATCAGGTGCAAGTGTCGTCAATAACAGTTAAAGATTGTATATAAAATTTGTAAAAATTATAACGGTAACTACTATACGCACTTATTTTATTTTTGTTGCGCATGTATGTCTCACTGTATTTATAAATATGAATTGAGTATTGAAATATAAGAATTTAAAATGATCTTAGAAACAGAAAAACAAAATCAAAAAAAAAATTGTCTCTAAAAAGTTGAGAAGCACTTAACTTTTTAGCGTCACGTGTGGTAAATAAAATATGCTTAACTTTTCCATATACTTAACTTTTCTATGACTTAACTATTTCGATCCTCCACTGTATATATATATATATATATATATATATATATATATATATACATATATATATATATATATATATATATATTTATATATATGTATATATATATATATATATATATATATATATGTATATATATATATATATATATATATATGTATATATATATATATATATATATATGTATATATATATATATATATATATATATGTATATATATATATATATATATATATATATATATATATATATATATATATATACATATACATAAATTTATAGGTATGTATATATATATATATATATATATATATATATATACATATATTTTTTTTTTTTTTTTATGGACGTAATGATAGCAACTATCAATAGTGGCCCCACGACAACTTCACTAGCACCACCCTGGGACAGCTTTGGCATTTCATCAGGGTGGGTAGTATTATCAGTATTATTCCTACGTCCTCCTTAGTTCCTAGGTAAGGAGGTTCGGAACTGATGCGCATATTTAATCGTCAGTAGCTAACGAATCCTAAGACGTACTATCTCTCTCCTACGAATCTGTGCTAATCTGCGAAGTTCTATTAGAACAAGCTGTACAAAACTACACACTCTGGTCCAATTCAATAAGGATTCCAGCATGGTCGGAATAATATTTTCCGGGCTGATCGTACGCCCCAAACCTTCCTCTAAATACGACCTCCAGTTGCTGAATCGTGAGCAGACAAAGACGACATGCTCAGCATCCTCAACCACATTCCCACCACAGTGTGGACAGAACGGAGAGTCGTCGTGCTTAAAACGAAATAGATATGACCTAAAGCAACCATGTCCAGACAAGAACTGTGTTAGGTAATAGTTCAGATCACCATGTTTCCTAGTCAGCCATAATCTGATGTCGGGTATTAATGAATAAGTCCATCTTCCCTTTTCAGTGGTTGACCACCGTTCTTGCCATTTTTGCATACATAAATCAGAGTTATCCCTATTCATGATTTCTAAATCGATAGGGATCATATCCGCAATGATAAAAGCCGCCTCGTCCGACACTGTCCGAAATGCTCTACATACTCTTAAAGCAGCTAGCCTATACACAGGGCATACCAGCCCCACATATGTGGAATATCTAAGTGAGTCTGACCATACCGGGTGTGCATTTAGGATAATGCTCCTTACTACTCCAGCGAGCAGTTTCCTCTGAAGATACTTTGGCCCTCTCGTGTTTGGCATGATCCGAGATAGCGCCAAACAGGTCCCTGATGCTTTGGATGCTATATATCGCAAGTGCTCGCGGAAAGATAGCCGTGTGTCAATGATCACACCCAGATATTTCAGAAATGCCTTTGATTCTATGGAGCAGGTGCCAATATTGAGGGTAATAGTTTCCCTAGCCTTACGACTACTAATCAAAACCGCTTCGGTTTTATGATCAGCTAGAGTCAATCCCATTGCAGTGATCCAGGGCTTTACTAATTGTACGCTGGCATTTGCAATGGTTTCTGCCTCCAGCAATTCCTTAGCCTCACACACCAGCGCTATATCGTCTGCAAATCCCACAATCTGTACTCTCTCAGGTAACCTCAACCTTAGTACTCCATCATACATTACGTTCCACAACAATGGTCCAAGTATCGATCCTTGGGGAACACCACCACTAATCCTACGTTTCCTTATACCCGCATCTGTACTATAGATCAATTCTCTATACCGGAAATAATCCTGCACTATCCCTATCAGATATTCTGGGATGTCCAATCGAGTTAGAGCATCAACAATATGCACCCAGCACGCTGTGTTGAACGCGTTCTTCACATCCAGCGTCACAATTACACAGTACTCCTTTGTGCAATTCCTCCAACTCCTGCCATAGATAGTCCGTGCAGCAGTTTCTACTACCACGTTTATAGCATCCACTGTTGACCTCGCCCTCCTGAAGCCAAATTTGTTGTCTGATAGACCGTTTCTGTCTTCAACGCAATTCCCAAGTCCTCGGCAGATCACACCCTCTAGCAACTTCCCACATGTATCTATCATACACAGTGGCCGATAAGATGAGGGATCATCTAGGGGTTTATTGGCTTTTGGTATTAATACCAACTTCTGCCTCTTCCATCTTGTTGGGAAAATTCCCCTACCTAAGCATGTATTCACCATTCTTAAGAACTGCTCGGGACAAAGCCTGACGGCCTTCTTTAATACTATATTTGGAATGCAGTCGAGTCCCGGTGCCTTCTTGTCTCTAAACCTAGAGACAACGTCCTCAATCTCAGCTATTATATGCGAGACCCCAAGGATTATCATCCACCTCATCACAGATATTAAGAAAACACTGCCGCTTGCTCCTACGAATTGCATCCTTTAGGGCCTTCCTCCTATTCCTGTAATTCTCCTGGTATACGCTATTCTCTAACCTACCTCGAGTTCTTGTATACTGCCTTCTGGCACGTATACACTCCGCCCTCAAGCCGGCAATATCATCATTCCACCAATAAACCGGTGACCCCTTTCCGGATCCCTTCCGCCTCACCATAGATGCATCGCACGA
>OX637533.1:81227135-81242135 GCA_951800035.1 Linnaemya tessellans | reverse complement strand
TCAATTTCCTCTGCAGATATTTCGGACCTCTTGTATTTGGCATGATCCGGGATAAAGCTGAGCAGGTCTTCGATGCTCTGGCACCTATATACTTAAAGTGCTCATGAAAAGATAGACGTGTGTCAATCATGACTCCAAGGTATTTTAGACATTCCCTGGATTCTATGCTACACGTACCAATATTAAGCCTAATGGTTTCCCTACGTTTCCGACTACTAATCAGAACCGCCTCTGTTTTATGGTCAGCTAGAGCTAGACCCATTGACCTGAGCCAAGACCTAACGATCTGAATACTGGCATTTGCAATGGTTTCCGCCTCTAGCAACTCTTTTGCTTCACATACTAACGCTATGTCGTCTGCGAATCCAACTATCTTTGCCTTCTCAGGTAGATTTAACCTCAATACTCCATCGTACATGACGTTCCACAGTAGTGGGCCAAGTACTGATCCTTGAGGCACACCGCCAATTATCTGGCGTCTCCTAGTACCTTTATCGGTGTCATAAACTAGCTCTCTATTTCGGAAATAATCCTGTATAATTGCCAGTAAATACCCTGGGATGTCTAATCTTGCTAAGGCTTCAACAATACGTCCCCAGTTTGCCGTGTTGAAGGCGTTCTTTACGTCTAGGGTTACGACTACACAATACTCCTTAGTTCCATTTCTCCACCGCTCCCCTTGGATAGCCCTAGCAGCAGTTTCTACTACAACCTTGATAGCATCCACTGTTGATCTTGCTTTCCTGAAGCCATATTGGTTATTTGATAAACCATTCTTAGCTTCAACACAGCCTTCCAATCTTCTACAGATTATACTTTCTAGCAGTTTCCCACTCGTATCTATCATACACAGTGGACGATAAGAGGAGGGGTCGTCTAGCGGCTTATTATCCTTGGGTAACAGTACCAGCTTTTGTCTTTTCCACATTGTTGGAAAAATTCCCTGGCTCAAGCATGCGCTTATTACCTTCAAGAAGTACTCAGGGTGGAGTTTGACAGCTTCTTTTAGCACCATATTTGGAATACAATCTAAGCCTGGTGCCTTATTGTCTTTAAATTTCGAGACAGCGCCTTCTATCTCGGAAATCGTAACCGGAGGAATATCGGAAAATGCAGCCGAATAGCTGTTTTGCCACGTACGAATTTCCTGTTAATATATATATATATATATATATATATATATATATATACATATGTATATATATATATATATATATATATATATATACATATGTATATATATATATATATATATATATATATATACATATATACATATGTATATATATATATATATATATATATACTTATATATAGAAAGGGTGGAAGTACTAATGGTGACCATGTCACCGGATGCGTAGTTTGCCCGTACTACAAGAGGGCGCTGCAAAAGCTTAGAGGTTAAACATTACTTAATAATCAGGATGCGCATATTACAGCTAAATCTCAATCATTGCCAAGCAGCACAGGAGTTGCTTAGGCAAACCGTACGAGACTTAAAGGTAGACGTTGCTGTACTCAGCGAGCCATATAAGAAGATTGTATCTGCAAATTGGGTTACTGATGATACAGATACAGCAGCTATATGGACTACCGGTTCTTTGATATTGAGGGAGAGGTTATCACCGCAATGTGGGTACACGCGGGCCACTGTTTCCGGCATATGTTTGTACAGCTGTTATGTTCCTCCTAGGTATTCTATTGATGACTTTCGTGTTATTATAGACAACATAGTGATGGACGCTGCAGCCAGGAGTCCTGTTATAATAGCAGGGGATTTCAACGCGTGGGCTGTTGAATGGGGCTGCCCATTGACAAATGCAAGGGGAAGGATGCTATTAGAGGCCCTTTCTGCGCTAAATGTTGTGCTCTTGAATTCTGGAGATGAGGAAACATTTAGAGGAGGAAATGGTGGTTCAATTATTGATATTACGTTTGCCAGCGATACCATTATAAACCGTGTAAGCTGGAGAGTATCTGATGTTTATACTCACAGCGATCACAGTGCCATAATTATGGATATACAGGATGATATACGGCATGTGACTCCCCGTGCACAAGGTTTGTCGGGATGGAAAGTGAATACCTTTGATAAGGATATTTTTGCCATCTGTATGGAAGGTATGGAATTAAATGGTTCAGCTGAGGATATGGCAGAACAATTGGTAAACCATATCACGCGGTCGTGCGATGCATCTATGGTGAGGCGGAAAGGATCCGTAAAGGGGTCACCGGTTTATTGGTGGAATGATGATATTGCCGGCTTGAGGGCGGAGTGTATACGTGCCAGAAGGCAGTATACAAGAACTCGAGGTAGGTTAGAGAATAGCGTATACCAGGAGAATTACAGGAATAGGAGGAAGGCCCTAAAGGATGCAATTCGTAGGAGCAAGCGGCAGTGTTTTCTTAATATCTGTGATGAGGTGGATGATAATCCTTGGGGTCTCGCATATAAGCTGGTCACCAAAAAACTTAAATGCCTGACCCCGTTGCAACCGAGTGAGGGGCCAATCCTGGAGGAAATTGTAGACCATCTCTTTCCCCAGCAGGACGCACCACCTTGGGAGCACAACCCTCCAATTGGGACATTAAATTTTCCCCCGGTTACAATAGCTGAGATTGAGGACGTTGTCTCTAGGTTTAGAGACAAGAAGGCACCTGGACTCGACTGCATTCCAAATATAGTATTAAAGGAGGCCGTCAGGCTTTGTCCCGAGCAGTTCTTAAGAATGGTGAATACATGCTTAGGTAGGGGAATTTTTCCAACAAGATGGAAGAGGCAGAAGTTGGTATTAATACCAAAAGCCAATAAACCCCTAGATGATCCCTCATCTTATCGGCCACTGTGTATGATAGATACATGTGGGAAGTTGCTAGAGGGTGTGATCTGCCGAAGACTTGGGAATTGCGTTGATGACAGAAATGGTCTATCAGACAACCAATTTGGCTTCAGGAGGGCGAGGTCAACAGTGGATGCTATAAACGTGGTAGTAGAAACTGCTGCACGGACTATCTATGGCAGGAGTTGGAGGAATGGCACAAAGGAGTACTGTGTAGTTGTGACGCTGGATGTGAAGAACGCGTTCAACACAGCGAGCTGGGTGCATATTGTTGATGCTCTAACTCGATTGGACATCCCAGAATATCTGATAGGGATAGTGCAGGATTATTTCCGGTATAGGGAATTGATCTATAGTACAGATGCGGGTATAAGGAAACGTAGGATTAGTGGTGGTGTTCCCCAAGGATCGATACTTGGACCATTGTTGTGGAACGTAATGTATGATGGAGTGCTAAGGTTGAGGTTACCTGAGAGAGTGCAGATTGTGGGATTCGCAGACGATATAGCGCTGGTGTGTGAAGCTAAGGAATTTCTGGAGGCAGAAACCATTCCAAATGCCAGCGTACAATTAGTAAAGTCCTGGATCACTGCAATGGGATTGACTCTAGCTGATCATAAAACCGAAGCGGTTTTGATTAGTAGTCGTAAGGCTAGGGAAACTATTACCCTCAATGTTGGCACCTGTTCCATAGAATCAAAGGCATTTCTGAAATATCTGGGTGTGATGATTGACACACGGCTATCTTTTCGCGAGCACTTGCGATATATAGCATCCAAAGCATCAGGGACCTGTTTGGCGCTATCTCGGATCATGCCAAACACGAGAGGGCCAAAGTATCTTCAGAGGAAACTGCTCGCTGGAGTAGTAAGGAGCATTATCCTATATGCACACCCGGTATGGTCAGACTCACTTAGATATTCCACATATGTGGGGCTGGTATGCCCTGTGTATAGGCTAGCTGCTTTAAGAGTATGTAGTGCATTTCGGACATTGTCGGACGAGGCGGCTTTTATCATTGCGGGTATGATCCCTATCGATTTAGAAATCATGAATAGGGATAACTCTGATTTATGTATGCAAAAATGGCAAGAACGGTGGTCAACCACTGAAAAGGGAAGATGGACTTATTCATTAATACCCGACATCAGATTATGGCTGACTAGGAAACATGGTGATCTGAACTATTACCTAACACAGTTCTTGTCTGGACATGGTTGCTTTAGGTCATATCTATTTCGTTTTAAGCACGACGACTCTCCGTTCTGTCCACACTGTGGTGGGAATGTGGTTGAGGATGCTGAGCATGTCGTCTTTGTCTGCTCACGATTCAGCAACTGGAGGTCGTATTTAGAGGAAGGCTTGGGGCGTACGATCAGCCCGGAGAATATTATTCCGACCATGCTGGAATCCTTATTGAATTGGACCAGAGTGTGTAGTTTTGTACAGCTTGTTCTAATAGAACTTCGCAGATTAGCACAGATTCGTAGGAGAGTTAGTACGTCTTAGGATTCGTTAGCTACTGACGATTAAATATGCGCATCAGTTCCGAACCTCCTTACCTAGGAACTAAGGAGGACGTAGGAATAATACTGATAATACTACCCACCCTGATGAAATGCCAAAGCTGTCCCAGGGTGGTGCTAGTGAAGTTGTCGTGGGGCCACTATTGATAGTTGCTATCATTACGTCCATAAAAAAAAAAAAAAAATATACTTATATATATACATATGTATATATATATATATATATATATATATATATATATACTTATATATATATATATATATATATATATATATATGTATATATATATATATATATATATATATATATATATATACTTATATATATATATATATATATATATATGTATATATATATATATATATATATATATATATATATATATATATATATATATATATATATACATATATACATATGTATATATATACATATGTATATATATACATATGTATATATATATATATATATACATATATACATATGTGTATATATATATATATATATATATATATATATATATATATATATATATCTATATATACATATATACATATGTATATATTTATATATATATATATATATATATATATATATACATATATACATATGTATATATATATATATATATATATATATATATATATATATATATATATACACGTTCATATGATATGTTTACGATTTCAACATACTCACGTAATTTGACTCGGCGATCATTCATAACAATATCGAGGATTTTCTTGACATTTTCTCCAGTAACCACCTCTTTTGGACTTCCCGTTGATGGTATTGTTGCAGTGCTTGTTCGGCCGCGTTTAAATTCAGCAATCCAATATTTTACCACGTAATCTGACGGAGCAGACTCACCGTAATGTTTATCGAGTTTTTGTTTTGTTTCTTTCGCCGTTTTCTCTTTCAAATAATAGTGTTTAATAACTGCACGAAATTCACTTTTTTCCATTTTCAAGAAACACAAAAGTTGCTTACTTTAAACGACTACACCAAATAAACTAATCGATGAATTTGGTGAAATTTTAACAGCTGACGTTTGACAGATCGCAATTTCTAAAAAATGTTTTTGTGTTTGTGCTGCCATCTAGCGCCAGGTAGCTTCAATATCAATCCGTCCTTATATATGTATATAGATTTATACTTCCGGTATACAAAATTTCTTAGAACTATTTTACGTATGTACGTACATACATATATTTATCTATATATATTTAAAGTTTTTTATATGTTTGAATTATTTATATGCGCCTGTATTAATACTATAGCTTTTTCATGTTGATGTTTTTATTATACATATATGAGGAAAAACCAAAAAATATGTTTTTGTCATGTTTCAAAACCATTTTTGCACATTAAAACTCAATATCCTATTACTTTTTCCTGATGATGTTAACAAATTGTTGACGAAATATTGAATAATAAAAGAAAATTGAAATAATTTTATATAAAAACCGACCTCGAACTTAATAAATAATACAATAAATTATCAAAATAAAGGTCAAAACGATAATTGTAATTTATTTATTCAATAGAAAATAAAAACTGGAGACTTTGAAAAAGTCGTTTTTGATATTCCAAATAAAATTTTAAAGTGATGTTAATTAATATATAAAAAAGTAAAAAAAGAAGAAGTGGTATAATTTTGCTACAATTTACAGATAACATAAGATTACTTTTAAATTTGAGTTTTCTTGAAATTGCATACCACCTACAGATAAGTGGTTGCCGTACAGCAAGTAGTAGTGCGGCTGAGTGTTTTGAATTAAAAAAATCCATACATATTAAATTTATTCCTTCTTCCTCTTTTATATTTTCATATAGAATTGGAGATGGATATATTTCGAACTATTGTACCTCCAGTTCTTGGAAAAGCGGAGGAAGCGGAGATTGCAGCTAAATTTGCTACAGCTCCACCTAATTCTCAAAATGAAAATATAGAACGTCAGTATATTTGTGTTCGGTATATATTCGTGTTTGTTTGTTTCTGTGTATTTAACTCTTCATTTGGAAAGTCCACTTAGCGCGCTCCAAAACTTTTTTGGGCCTACACATTTATAGTAATTGATCAATAATTTATATTAGATAATGCATATTAAATATTGTACACGACTACTTTTTAATAAATCGATTTAAAATTACATGTTTAAGACATCTGTAAAGATATATTTTCGTTTCTTCCGGTATATATATACATTCCCACTCATCAGATTAGGTTCACTACATTTTTAAAATTTAAACTCTCCAGAAAATATATTAAGGAAATAATACTTGGTTGTATCATAAATTGTAAATAATAATGTCTTTATTATTTTCTTTTAACAAGAATAAATTATTGTTATGAACTAGTTAAAAAAGAAAAACATAAAATGTAATATGCATTTTAAGAAGGAGTTATTTTAGGTCATCAGAATAGGTTCAGTGTTAAAAAATGAAAAAAAAAAATACGAAAAGAGTTTATTTTTATGAACTTTTATTAAATAAAATATATTCTAAGACTCTTATAAATAATGTGTGTACCCTCCCTGATTTGATATTACTTCATATAATCGATTCGGGAGCGAATTATAAACGTTTTCAATTGAAGGGAAATTTCACTCCAAGGCAAGTGAAGGGAAATTTCACTCCAAGGCAAGTGAAGGGAAATTTCACACCAAGGGAAATTTCACTCCAAGGGAAATTTCACTCCAAGGGAAATTTCACTCCAAGGGAAATTTCACTCCAAGGGAAATTTCACTCCAAGCCCTCTTGATTGCTTCGATTAATGTCGCTTTGTCATCATATTGCCTTCCTGACTCATAGACTTTACGAGAAAGCAGTCTCCATACATTTTCTATTATATTGTGAATCCATTTTTTCGCCACTCTAGCTGTGTGAATTGGGGCGTTATCATGTTGGAACGTCTATGAAATCGGTCCAAACGTTGAAGAAAAGTACGGGAAGGCTTTATCCAGTACACCTTTATAAGTATTTGCTGTCATTGCAAAACGGCTTCCGTTTGTACGTGAATATATGAGTTATAAAACGTAGTGGACAGACACATGTGGTTTTTTTTTTATGGAAAAAACAATTTAATTTAGAAGGTCCTGATGGATACAGGTATTACTTTCACGATTTGTGAAAAGAGAATCGTTATTTAAGTCGACTTCACAGCTGTGAAGGCAGTGAGAATGATTGTATGGGGAGCAAATCTTTGTGTAAAGTTAAATCTAATGCTATCGGGGACGATGGTCTATCCTTGCATTTGCTTAAAGTTGGTTACCCACACATAAGCAGGCATCTACTTTATTTTGTTAACAATATTTTGACTTTCTTTACTTTTCCTTCCGACTGGAAGGTTTCTCGCATCGTTCCGATTCCCAAGAAAAGAGGCCACGTGACTTGACAATATGAGGCCGATCAGTATTTTGTCCACTTTTTCCAAAGTGGTCGAAAACGTTGTGAAAGTGGAAATTGCATGTACCAAAAAAAAACTTTCATTTTCCCAACCCTGAAAGCGAAATTTAATATATATATACATATATATGTATATATATATATATATATATATATATATATATATACATATATATATATATATATATATATATATATATATATATATATATATACATATATATATATATATATATATATATATATATATATATATGTATATCTATATATATACATATATACATATATATATATATATATATATATATATATATATATATATATATATATATATATATATATATATATATAAGGGCAATATCCCATGAGGTTAGAGTCGAGATTAGGGATATAGATGAGGTAACCTCTAAGGAGGACGTTTATGAAGCCCTCATAAAAGCATCCGACGATTTGAAATCTCTGCAGCCTGCTGCAATTAAATCGTTGAGGAGAGCGTATGGAGGAACACAAACTGCCACCATTGGCGTAAGTGCTGCCATAGCTAGCCGTCTTGTGCAGATGGCGAAGATACGCATTGGTTGGGTCGTCTGCCGAATACGCGAAAAGGCAACGCCGATAATCTGCTTTAGATGCCTAGATTATGGACATAGGGCCGCAAATTGTAAGGGGAAGGACCTTTCTAATAATTGCTTACGGTGTGGCGAAACCGGCCACAAAATTGGAACGTGCTCCAAAAAACCGTCGTGTTTGCTTTGTAGGAATGCAACAGACACCGCTAGTGATCATGTCACCGGAGGTGTAGTTTGTCCGTACTACAAAAAGGCGCTACAGAAACTTAAGGTTTAAAACCAAACTTAAGACATCAAAATGCGTATATTACAGTTAAATCTCAACCATTGCCAGGCAGCAGAAGAGCTTCTTAAGCAAAGCGTTCGAGATTTAAATGTAGACGTCGCTGTGCTGAGTGAGCCTTATAGGACCATGGGATCTGTAAATTGGGTTTCTGATAACACGGATACATCGGCGATATGGAACACCAGCACCTTAACACTACGGGATAGAATAACATCACAATGTGGGTATGCCCGAGCCACTATCTCTGGTATCACATTGTACAGCTGCTATATTCCCCCTAGGTATTCTATAGAGGACTTTCGAAGCATAGTTGATAATATAGTAACAGATGCAGCCACCAAGAACCCAGTCATAATAGCAGGTGACTTTAATGCGTGGGCTGTTGAATGGGGCTGCCCCTTGACGAATGCAAGAGGTAGAGTGCTCTTGGAAGCCTTTTCTGCATTGAGCGTTGTACTCATGAATAATGGGGTTGAACAAACTTTCAGACGAGGTGATGCTGGTTCGGTAATTGACATTGTTTGCCAGTAGCAGCATCACAAGCCAGGTGAACTGGAGAATATCTGACATTTATACTCATAGCGATCATAGCGCTATAATCATAGATGTACAAGATGAACAGCACCATGTGGCTGTACAAGCACGAGACTTGACAGGCTGGAAGATAAATACCTTTGATAAGGATATCTTCGCAGCTTGTATGGAGAACATGCAACTGAATGGTTCGGCTGAAGATATGGCAGAACAATTCACGAGTGCGTGTAATGTGAGCATGACGAAGCGTAAAAGGTCACCAAATAAGCCTCCAGTTTACTGGTGGAATGGTGAAATTGCTAGGTTGCGTTCGGAGTGCATAACCACCCGAAGGCAGTATACAAGGACGCGAGGTAGTCTAGAGAACAGTGTACACCATCAAATATATAAGGATAAAAGGAAAGCGTTGAAGATTGCAATACGTAGGAGTAAGCGCAGCTGTTTCCTTAATATATGTGAGGAATTAGATGGTAATCCTTGGGGCCTTGCATATAAACTGGTAACCAAGAGACTTAAATGTCTTGGTCCATCGCCGCCAAGAGAGGAGCCTATTCTCAGGGGAATTGTAGATCATCTCTTTCCCCAACAGGAAATTCCTACCTGGCAAAACAGCTATTCGGCTGCATTTTCCGATATTCCTCCGGTTACGATTTCCGAGATAGAAGGCGCTGTCTCGAAATTTAAAGACAATAAGGCACCAGGCTTAGATTGTATTCCAAATATGGTGCTAAAAGAAGCTGTCAAACTCCACCCTGAGTACTTCTTGAAGGTAATAAGCGCATGCTTGAGCCAGGGAATTTTTCCAACAATGTGGAAAAGACAAAAGCTGGTACTGTTACCCAAGGATAATAAGCCGCTAGACGACCCCTCCTCTTATCGTCCACTGTGTATGATAGATACGAGTGGGAAACTGCTAGAAAGTATAATCTGTAGAAGATTGGAAGGCTGTGTTGAAGCTAAGAATGGTTTATCAAATAACCAATATGGCTTCAGGAAAGCAAGATCAACAGTGGATGCTATCAAGGTTGTAGTAGAAACTGCTGCTAGGGCTATCCAAGGGGAGCGGTGGAGAAATGGAACTAAGGAGTATTGTGTAGTCGTAACCCTAGACGTAAAGAACGCCTTCAACACGGCAAACTGGGGACGTATTGTTGAAGCCTTAGCAAGATTAGACATCCCAGGGTATTTACTGGCAATTATACAGGATTATTTCCGAAATAGAGAGCTAGTTTATGACACCGATACAGGTACTAGGAGACGCCAGATAATTGGCGGTGTGCCTCAAGGATCAGTACTTGGCCCACTACTGTGGAACGTCATGTACGATGGAGTATTGAGGTTAAATCTACCTGAGAAGGCAAAGATAGTTGGATTCGCAGACGACATAGCGTTAGTATGTGAAGCAAAAGAGTTGCTAGAGGCGGAAACCATTGCAAATGCCAGTATTCAGATCGTTAGGTCTTGGCTCAGGTCAATGGGTCTAGCTCTAGCTGACCATAAAACAGAGGCGGTTCTGATTAGTAGTCGGAAACGTAGGGAAACCATTAGGCTTAATATTGGTACGTGTAGCATAGAATCCAGGGAATGTCTAAAATACCTTGGAGTCATGATTGACACACGTCTATCTTTTCATGAGCACTTTAAGTATATAGGTGCCAGAGCATCGAAGACCTGCTCAGCTTTATCCCGGATCATGCCAAATACAAGAGGTCCGAAATATCTGCAGAGGAAATTGATCTCTAGTGTAGTTAAAAGCATTATCCTATATGCATCCCCCATATGGTCAGGTTCACTGAGATATTCTACGTATGTGAATCTGATATCCCCTGTGTATAGGCTGGCCGCCCTGCGAGTATGTAGCGCATTCCGAACTGTGTCCGACGAGGCAGCTTTTGTCATTGCTGGTATGATGCCCATCGAATTAGAGGCGATATCGGACAGTACAAATGGTGTGACAGATTTGTGCCTACGTAAGTGGCAGGCACGATGGACAGCGACTGATAAGGGAAGATGGACTTACTCACTGATACCTGACATCAGTACATGGTTATCAAGAAAGCACGGTGACTTGAACTACTATATTACACAGTTTTTGACTGGACATGGTTGCTTCAGGTCGTATTTGTACCGTTTCGGACATGACAGTATTCCGTTTTGTCCGAGCTGTGATGGTAATGTCGTGGAAGATGCCGAACATGTGTTCTTCATCTGTCCACGATTCAATAGTAGAAGAGAGTGCTTAGAAGCAGATTTAGGGCGTAGAATTAGGCCGGACAACATAGTTCCAACCATGTTGGAATCTTTGTACAACTGGACGTGTGTATGCAATTTTGCAAAATTCGTTCTATTAGAACTTCGTAGGTTAGAAGAGATTCGCAGAAGAATCTCTTTAGGTTAGATTAGGTCTAGGATCTATTCCCACCCTGTGATGTAAAGCCTTACGGCAGTACCACAGGGAAAGGTTTTGGGTCAGTGTAAAGGGGTGTTTTAGCGTGTTAAAGTCTCGCACTCCTGGCAAACACCATCACTGCCAGGGTCTTTCGATGATTTCATCCCATTCATCCCATGAATAAAAAAAAAAAAAAATATATATATATATATATGTATATCTATATATATACATATATACATATATATGTATATCTATATATATACATATATACATATATATATATATATATATATATATATATATATGTATATCTATATATATACATATATACATATATATATATATATATATATATATATATATGTATATCTATATATATACATATATACATATATAAATATATATATATATATATATATATATATGTATATCTATATATATACAAATATACATATATATATATATATATATGTATATCTATATATATACATATATACATATATATCTATATATATATACATATATACATATATATATATATATATATATATATATAAATATATATATATATATATATGTATATCTATATATATATATACATATATATATATATATATATATATATATATGTATATCTATATATATACATATATATATATATATATATATATATATATATATATATATATATATATATATATGTATATCTATATATATACATATATATATATATATATATATATATATATGTATAACTATATATATATATATATATATATATATATATATATATATGTATATCTGTATATATATATATATATATATATATATATATATCTATATATATATATATATATATATATATATATATATATATCTATATATATATATATATATATATATATATATATATATATATATATATGTATATCTATATATATATATATATATATATATATATATATATATATATATGTATATCTAAATATATATATATATATATCTATATATATATATATATTTTTTTATTTTTTTTATTTTTTTATTTTTTTTTATTCATGGGATGAATGGGATGAAATCATCGAAAGACCCTGGCAATGATGGTGTTTGCCAGGAGTGCGAGACTTTAACACGCTAAAACACCCCTTTACACTGACCCAAAACCTTTCCCTGTGGTACTGCCGTAAGGCTTTACATCACAGGGTGGGAATAGATCCTAGACCTAATCTAACCTAAAGAGATTCTTCTGCGAATCTCTTCTAACCTACGAAGTTCTAATAGAACGAATTTTGCAAAATTGCATACACACGTCCAGTTGTACAAAGATTCCAACATGGTTGGAACTATGTTGTCCGGCCTAATTCTACGCCCTAAATCTGCTTCTAAGCACTCTCTTCTACTATTGAATCGTGGACAGATGAAGAACACATGTTCGGCATCTTCCACGACATTACCATCACAGCTCGGACAAAACGGAATACTGTCATGTCCGAAACGGTACAAGTACGACCTGAAGCAACCATGTCCAGTCAAAAACTGTGTAATATAGTAGTTCAAGTCACCGTGCTTTCTTGATAACCATGTACTGATGTCAGGTATCAGTGAGTAAGTCCATCTTCCCTTATCAGTCGCTGTCCATTGTGCCTGCCACTTACGTAGGCACAAATCTGTCACACCATTTGTACTGTGCGATATCGCCTCTAATTCGATGGGCATCATACCGGCAATGACAAAAGCTGCCTCGTCGGACACAGTTCGGAATGCGCTACATACTCGCAGGGCGGCCAGCCTATACACAGGGGATATCAGATTCACATACGTAGAATATCTCAGTGAACCTGACCATATAGGGGATGCATATAGGATAATGCTTTTAAATACACTAGAGATCAATTTCCTCTGCAGATATTTCGCACCTCTTGTATTTGGCATGATCCGGGATAAAGCTGAGCAGGTCTTCGATGCTCTGGCACCTATATACTTAAAGTGCTCATGAAAAGATAGACGTGTGTCAATCATGACTCCAAGGTATTTTAGACATTCCCTGGATTCTATGCTACACGTACCAATATTAAGCCTAATGGTTTCCCTACGTTTCCGACTACTAATCAGAACCGCCTCTGTTTTATGGTCAGCTAGAGCTAGACCCATTGACCTGAGCCAAGACCTAACGATCTGAATACTGGCATTTGCAATGGTTTCCGCCTCTAGCAACTCTTTTGCTTCACATACTAACGCTATGTCGTCTGCGAATCCAACTATCTTTGCCTTCTCAGGTAGATTTAACCTCAATACTCCATCGTACATGACGTTCCACAGTAGTGGGCCAAGTACTGATCCTTGAGGCACACCGCCAATTATCTGGCGTCTCCTAGTACCTTTATCGGTGTCATAAACTAGCTCTCTATTTCGGAAATAATCCTGTATAATTGCCAGTAAATACCCTGGGATGTCTAATCTTGCTAAGGCTTCAACAATACGTCCCCAGTTTGCCGATTTGAAGGCGTTCTTTACGTCTAGGGTTACGACTACACAATACTCCTTAGTTCCATTTCTCCACCGCTCCCCTTGGATAGCCCTAGCAGCAGTTTCTACTACAACCTTGATAGCATCCACCGTTGATCTTGCTTTCCTGAAGCCATATTGGTTATTTGATAAACCATTCTTAGCTTCAACACAGCCTTCCAATCTTCTACAGATTATACTTTCTAGCAGTTTCCCACTCGTATCTATCATACACAGTGGACGATAAGAGGAGGGGTCGTCTAGCGGCTTATTATCCTTGGGTAACAGTACCAGTTTTTGTCTTTTCCACATTGTTGGAAAAATTCCCTGGCTCAAGCATGCGCTTATTACCTTCAAGAAGTACTCAGGGTGGAGTTTGACAGCTTCTTTTAGCACCATATTTGGAATACAATCTAAGCCTGGTGCCTTATTGTCTTTAAATTTCGAGACAGCGCCTTCTATCTCGGAAATCGTAACCGGAGGAATATCGGAAAATGCAGCCGAATAGCTGTTTTGCCACGTAGGAATTTCCTGTTGGGGAAAGAGATGATCTACAATTCCCCTGAGAATAGGCTCCTCTCTTGGCGGCGATGGACCAAGACATTTAAGTCTCTTGGTTACCAGTTTATATGCAAGGCCCCAAGGATTACCATCTAATTCCTCACATATATTAAGGAAACAGCTGCGCTTACTCCTACGTATTGCAATCTTCAACGCTTTCCTTTTATCCTTATATATTTGATGGTGTACACTGTTCTCTAGACTACCTCGCGTCCTTGTATACTGCCGTCGGGAGGTTATGCACTCCGAACGCAACCTAGCAATTTCACCATTCCACCAGTAAACTGGAGGCTTATTTGGTGACCTTTTACGCTTCGTCATGCTCACATTACACGCACTCGTGATATGGCTCACTAATTGTTCTGCCATATCTTCAGC
>OX637533.1:81219635-81222135 GCA_951800035.1 Linnaemya tessellans | reverse complement strand
AAACCGTACGAGACTTAAAGGTAGACGTTGCTGTACTCAGCGAGCCATATAAGAAGATTGTATCTGCAAATTGGGTTACTGATGATACAGATACAGCAGCTATATGGACTACCGGTTCTTTGATATTGAGGGAGAGGTTATCACCGCAATGTGGGTACACGCGGGCCACTGTTTCCGGCATATGTTTGTACAGCTGTTATGTTCCTCCTAGGTATTCTATTGATGACTTTCGTGTTATTATAGACAACATAGTGATGGACGCTGCAGCCAGGAGTCCTGTTATAATAGCAGGGGATTTCAACGCGTGGGCTGTTGAATGGGGCTGCCCCTTGACAAATGCAAGGGGAAGGATGCTATTAGAGGCCCTTTCTGCGCTAAATGTTGTGCTCTTGAATTCTGGAGATGAGGAAACATTTAGAGGAGGAAATGGTGGTTCAATTATTGATATTACGTTTGCCAGCGATACCATTATAAACCGTGTAAACTGGAGAGTATCTGATGTTTATACTCACAGCGATCACAGTGCCATAATTATGGATATACAGGATGATATACGGCATGTGACTCCCCGTGCACAAGGTTTGTCGGGATGGAAAGTGAATACCTTTGATAAGGATATTTTTGCCATCTGTATGGAAGGTATGGAATTAAATGGTTCAGCTGAGGATATGGCAGAACAATTGGTAAACCATATCACGCGGTCGTGCGATGCATCTATGGTGAGGCGGAAAGGATCCGTAAAGGGGTCACCGGTTTATTGGTGGAATGATGATATTGCCGGCTTGAGGGCGGAGTGTATACGTGCCAGAAGGCAGTATACAAGAACTCGAGGCAGGTTAGAGAATAGCGTTTACCAGGAGAATTACAGGAATAGGAGGAAGGCCCTAAAGGATGCAATTCGTAGGAGCAAGCGGCAGTGTTTTCTTAATATCTGTGATGAGGTGGATGATAATCCTTGGGGTCTCGCATATAAGCTGGTCACCAAAAAACTTAAATGCCTGACCCCGTTGCAACCGAGTGAGGGGCCAATCCTGGAGGAAATTGTAGACCATCTCTTTCCCCAGCAGGACGCACCACCTTGGGAGCACAACCCTCCAATTGGGACATTAAATTTTCCCCCGGTTACAATAGCTGAGATTGAGGACGTTGTCTCTAGGTTTAGAGACAAGAAGGCACCTGGACTCGACTGCATTCCAAATATAGTATTAAAGGAGGCCGTCAGGCTTTGTCCCGAGCAGTTCTTAAGAATGGTGAATACATGCTTAGGTAGGGGAATTTTTCCAACAAGATGGAAGAGGCAGAAGTTGGTATTAATACCAAAAGCCAATAAACCCCTAGATGATCCCTCATCTTATCGGCCACTGTGTATGATAGATACATGTGGGAAGTTGCTAGAGGGTGTGATCTGCCGAAGACTTGGGAATTGCGTTGATGACAGAAATGGTTTATCAGACAACCAATTTGGCTTCAGGAGGGCGAGGTCAACAGTGGATGCTATAAACGTGGTAGTAGAAACTGCTGCACGGACTATCTATGGCAGGAGTTGGAGGAATGGCACAAAGGAGTACTGTGTAGTTGTGACGCTGGATGTGAAGAACGCGTTCAACACAGCGAGCTGGGTGCATATTGTTGATGCTCTAACTCGATTGGACATCCCAGAATATCTGATAGGGATAGTGCAGGATTATTTCCGGTATAGGGAATTGATCTATAGTACAGATGCGGGTATAAGGAAACGTAGGATTAGTGGTGGTGTTCCCCAAGGATCGATACTTGGACCATTGTTGTGGAACGTAATGTACGATGGAGTACTAAGGTTGAGGTTACCTGAGAGAGTGCAGATTGTGGGATTCGCAGACGATATAGCGCTGGTGTGTGAAGCTAAGGAATTGCTGGAGGCAGAAACCATTGCAAATGCCAGCGTACAATTAGTAAAGTCCTGGATCACTGCAATGGGATTGACTCTAGCTGATCATAAAACCGAAGCGGTTTTGATTAGTAGTCGTAAGGCTAGGGAAACTATTACCCTCAATGTTGGCACCTGTTCCATAGAATCAAAGGCATTTCTGAAATATCTGGGTGTGATGATTGACACACGGCTATCTTTTCGCGAGCACTTGCGATATATAGCATCCAAAGCATCAGGGACCTGTTTGGCGCTATCTCGGATCATGCCAAACACGAGAGGGCCAAAGTATCTTCAGAGGAAACTGCTCGCTGGAGTAGTAAGGAGCATTATCCTATATGCACACCCGGTATGGTCAGACTCACTTAGATATTCCACATATGTGGGGCTGGTATGCCCTGTGTATAGGCTAGCTGCTTTAAGAGTATGTAGTGCATTTCGGACAGTGTCGGACGAGGCGGCTTTTATCATTGCGGGTATGATCCCTATCGATTTAGAAATCATGAATAGGGATAACTCTGATTTATGTATGCAAAAATGGCAAGAACGGTGGTCAACCACTGAAAAGGGAAGATGGACTTATTCATTAATACC
>OX637533.1:81212135-81217135 GCA_951800035.1 Linnaemya tessellans | reverse complement strand
ACACAACGTCATTCACTCTCTTAATCACTTTATACGGGCCATCCCAGTGAGTCTGTAATTTTGGGGACAATCCTTTCTTCCGTTGTGGGTTATAAAGTAGAACCAATTGACCTTCTATAAATCCCTCTGAATTTGCTGCGCGGTCATATCTAGCCTTCATCTTGTCACTGACCATCTTGATTTTATTACGCACGAAATCATGCAGCTCGTTTAAGTTCTCCTGCTCTTGGGACGTAGTGACTCTTTCTTCTACCGCTGGCTTAACACCAAATTCCAAGTCACCAGGCAATTTTAATTCCGTCCCGAAGATAATTTTAGCTGGCGTTCTCGATGTGGAGTCGTGTACAGCTGACCTATATGCCATCAAAAATTTGGGAATGTGCTCGTCCCAATCCCTCTGATGGTTGCTTACCACTTTTCGCAGGTACTCTTCTAAGGTGCGATTGAACCTCTCTACCATGCCATCAGACTGTGGATGCAAAGGCGTTGTTCTGGTTTTCTTTATCCCATATAATTCGCACATTTCCCTGAATATGGCGGACTCGAAATTCCTTCCTTGGTCGGAATGCAATTCTATTGGGACACCATAGCGACATACCCAGTTGTTGACGAATGCATTTACAACTGTCTTTGCTTCTTGGTTAGGTATAGCATATACCTCTGGCCATTTACTGAAATAGTCCATTACCACAAGAACATAACGATTTCCGGCTTCAGTGACGGGAAAAGGACCTGCTACATCCATTGCGATCCGCTCGAATGGTGCTCCTGAGGTATATTGCTGTAGCTGTCCCCGGCTTCTTCTTACTGGGCCTTTGGCTGCTATGCACTGTGGGCAGTTTGCTATCCAGTCGGCTACGGCTTGTTGACATCCAACCCAATAAAAACGCTGCTTCAGCTTCTCAAGTGTTTTTGTTACTCCAAGATGACCGCCACTAGGTCCATTGTGAAATTCTTGCAAAACTTTACTTATCTTGGAGCATGGCACAACTATTAAATTTGAAGTTGTTTTGCCATCTACACTTTCCCATACGCGGTATAGGCGCCCTTTTATTACCTTGAGGCTGTTCCACTGAGCCCAATAAGATTTGGCGAGTGGGCTCTCAGCCGAAATTTCATTCCGGGACGGTCTTCTGTCCTCCTCTTTGGCTGCTATAATTTTCCCCAGTATACTGTCGTCCCTCTGTGCCGCTGACCAGTCTTCATCAGAGTCGATGTGCATTAGCCGAACATCAACAACGCCTTCCTTTCGTTCGGTTCTAACGCAATGTTTACACTCTAAACAGCAGGGTCTTCTTGAAAGAGCATCCGCATTATTATGTTTTGTGCCCTTTCTATGCTCGATACTGAAGTCGTAGCTCTGCAGGCGCTCAATCCACCTTGCCAGTTGCCCTTCAGGATTTTTAAACTGCAATAACCATCTCAGTGCAGAATGGTCAGTCCTTAATGTAAAGTGTTGACCATACAGATACTTATGGTAATGTTTAATGCATTCCAATACTGCCAGAAGCTCACGTCGTGTCACACAGTAGTTCCTCTCAGGTTTTGAGAGTACACGGCTATAGTATCCTATGACTTTCTCAGTGCCATTAACTACTTGGGATAGCACGCCCCCTATGCCATAGCCGCTCGCATCAGTATCCAGCACAAATTTTTCCCCAGGTATGGGATACGCTAGTACTGGTGACGTACACAATAATCCTTTAAGTTTCTGGAATGCATTTTCCTGTGGCTCGCCCCAATGGTATGGTCTCGACTTCTTTGTCAGCTCATGCAGGCTTGCAGCTACACTGGCAAAATTTGGCACAAAGCGTCTGTAGTATGTACAAAGGCCCAAAAAGCTGCGCAATTCATGAAGATTTTTAGGTTGATGCCAGTCCCTTACTGCTTGTATTTTATCTTCATCTGTTGAGATTCCGTCTGCTGTAACACGATGCCCCAAATACTTCACTTCTTTCTGGAACAATGCACATTTCTTCAGGCTGAGTTTCAATCCAGCTGATGATATCCGTTGAAGAACTTCTGCCATGTTTTTGAGGTGTTCATCAAAAGTTTTCCCCATCACGATTATGTCATCCAGATATACCAAGCATGTCTTCCAGTGGAGTCCTTTCAGTACCTTCTCCATTAGGCGTTCAAATGTGGCCGGAGCATTGCAGAGACCAAATGGCATAACTTTGAACTGCCATAATCCGTTACCGACGCTGAAGGCAGTTTTCTCCTTGTCTTTCTCTGCAATCTCCACTTGCCAATATCCGCTTCGCAAGTCTAGCGTAGAGAACCATCTCGTACCAGCTAGCGTGTCCAAAGTGTCATCGATTCTGGGGAGCGGATAGCTGTCCTTCTTGGTTATGTCGTTGAGCTTCCTGTAGTCTACGCAGAATCTAGTACTGCCATCTTTCTTTTTAACTAAGACTACTGGCGAACTCCAAGGACCAGAAGATGGCTCAATTACGCCTTCACGCTCCATTTCTCTTACAAGCTCTTTGACTTCATCTCGCTTTGCTAGGGGTACACTTCTGGGTGGCTGTTTAATCGGCCTAGCTTCGCCTGTGTTTATTTCATGTTTAACCAATGCAGTTCTACCCTGACTTTGGTTTCCCATGGCGAAGATACTGGCATGCCTTTTTAACAACTGTTTGGCTTTATTTCTATCTGTCGCTGACAGTTCTGCTACCCATTTTCCTACGTATTCCTCAAATTGTTCACGTTCTTTGGCGGACAAATTGGTAGGCTCCATCTTCCTCTCACAGTTTATTATTGCCTCTGCTGGGGTACACTGGCCAATCTCGCAATTTTCTTTGATGAATTTTTCATGGTCTGCCAAGTTAAGTACTCTTATAGGGACTATTCCTCCTTTACTAGTTTTTACTAGAGCTTTTGCTGTTATAAGCTCTCTCTTTAGATCTGCTGGTTCTACAACCCACAACCGATTGTCCTCACAATCTCCCTCCATACGCGCCCATATAACTGTTTCAGACTGCGGCGGTAACGTCTGACTCTCAATAGCAAATACTTTTCTTACTTGCGGCTTGCTGTCATACCCAACATCAAGGGGTATTTCCACATTACGCCAAATCATCAGCTGTTGCCCCATATGTAGATTAATGCCATGATTAATCATAAAATCGGCTCCAATAATTACCTCATCGACAATATCGGCAACAATAAACACATGCCTCACGCTGATGTTGGCTATAGTCACCTTCACTTCAATCTTACCATAGACAGTGGCAGGCTCTCCAGTAGCTGTACGTAGCCGTATATTGCTTAAACGATCGCATTTCCCCTTTACTATATCGGGCCTTATTATTGACTGCGACGCCCCTGTGTCTATGGTAAGTACGTGCTTTTCCCCGTTGATGTGTCCAGACGCAGTAAGATTGCTATTTTTCTGCTGCATAACTGATATGGAGATTGTGGGGCCCTCGTTTGTGGGAGCTAGCTCTTGCCCCTTAGCGCTAGCTCGTTTTAGTTTAACGGGGACTCTTGTGCTGTTGTTTGGTTCACCCGTTTGCTGTTTCTTGGTGGCGAAACAGATCTACCTCTTTTTCTTGGTGCTTTCCAGTTGCGCTGAAAATGACCGATTTTTCCGCAGTTAAAGCATTTAGGCTTTTCTTTGGTAGCACTTTCCGCCAACAGTTGTCGCATTGCCTCCTTAACACTAGCGACCAGGTTATTATCATTCTCGGACAAAACATCCACATTCCGCACCTTACATATCTGTGGCTTGAAAACCATCCTTGCAGTCTCTTGTGCCAGCGCAAATGAAACAGTCTCAGCGAAAGTGGATTTCTGCGTTGCGCACACAGCTAGTTTGACATCAGAGTCGCGAATGCCATTAACGAACGCCTCAGTTTTAAAGTGGTCCAGGAACGGGTGACTCTCGCCTGGATATGTGAGCTGCACTAAACGCTCGATTTCCATTGCGAAATCTTGTAGAGACTCGTTAGGCTTCTGAACTCTACATCGCAATTCCATTCTGTATAAATCGCGCTTGTGCTCACCACCATACTTGCGCTGCAATGCTGCCATTATTTCATTATAGTTGCTTCTGCTGCTTACTGGCACGGTCTCAAGAACCTCTGCGGCTGTACCCTTTAAGGACAAAATCAACTCTATGGCCTTTTCTTCAGCATCCCATCCATTTCTACTAGCGACCGTCTCGAACTGGAATCTAAAGATGCTCAATGGTACGCTGCCGTCAAAGCATGGCGCTTTTATTCGCGCAGAAACCTCCGCAACTGCTCGTACTGGCCCGCCACTACACTCAAGGTTATGCACTTTGTCCTCTAGAGCATGCAATTTTTCTTCGAACTCTTTTGCATGCTGTTCCAGGCCACCGCTTTCTAAATGTTGGACTCTATCTGCCAGCTCTGAGAATTTGTTCTCAATAGAATCCACCCTCCTATTAATGGCCTCAGAAACCTCTACCAGAGTCTCGTTCGTGGCTCTATTTGACTCCAACAGTTTTGTTTCCACTCCCTGTATTTCGGTTACCAGCTTTTCAGTGCTGATCTTTGATGCCTCTTGCATCTGCTGAGAGTTCTGTTTAATTTCAACTTGTGCATCATTGATTGCTTTTATCTGAATCATCATAGCAGCAAACATTGAATTTATGTCCATGCTGCTGGTCGTGGCAGGAGGACATACCTCCACATCGTCTCTGTCCTCAAACTCGTATGTCCCGATGTCCATGCCGCGATTCTTAAACTCATCTATCAGCCTCTTCTGCAGTTCAGCCTTGTTACCTGCTGTTGGCAATTCCCGCTTACTAAGCTCCTTTTTTAGCTGTTCAACTTTTAGCTCATCAAATTTCATAATTATTTTTTTTTTTTAATGTCCTTTTTTTCCTTATATTGCAATGTCCTTTTTAATTATTTTTGCAATCCCACTTCTGACACCAATTGTTACGTTTTTAGACCTTTTCGTAAAAACGGTTTTTACTTATCCTTCAAGGATTCGTTTAATTGCATCAAATTAAAAACACAGACAATTAC